>JAFEME010000140.1:0-60065 GCA_018831755.1 Niveomyces coronatus | reverse complement strand
CCCAAAAAAAAAAAAAAAAAAAAAACTAACATGGTCGGGGGGGGGCCTTGAGATCAATCTCGCAAGCGCGGCATCCTCGAGTCCGACCTCGTCCTGTCCACGTTCGCCGCCGCGCACCTGCCGCGCATGACCGCCGCGCAGCTGGACGAGTACGACCTCTTCCTCGACGAGAACGACTGGGACATCTACTACTGGGCGACGCAGCGCGAGGAGGACGCCACGAATCCGTCCCTGCCGAAAGGGGAGGACGTCGTGGTGGACAGGCGGCCGGCGGGCGAGTGGGCGCAGACGGTCGGCGCGTTCAGGCCCGCGTACAGGCCGGTGCCGCGGCGCTGGCGGGACAGCGACGTGCTGGCGCTGCTGAGGGCCCATGTGAGGGACAAGAGCGTGGACGGCGGCGATGGCAAGGGCATGGCGTTTATGCCGCCGCTGGAAGGGGTCTGAGTGAAGAAGAGAGAAGGGTGTGCCTGCCCCCTCCCCCCTTGGGGGCGGTGCGCTGCTCCTGGGGGGGGGATTTGTATGTTTGATGTCTCGAACTTTATCGAGTGTATGAAAAGTAGAATATTTATTAGAATAACGTGAAATAGATGAATGGTTGCATTCATATCATGTCAAGCACGTATATAAATAAGTACGGGGCTCGCCGCCGCCCGACAAAGCTTGCTTAATTGTCCTCTTCATCTCATTCATATCTCTGATGTACCTTCTCTCCCGAATGCTACAACTACCAAAAAAAAAAAAAAAACCCTCCAACGCCCTGGGAAACGCACATGCAATATGCCAACCCATGATCCCTTTCAGAGGAAATACTCACTTCCTTCCCTACCCTCCGCTCCAGAAACACCGACGCAAAAGCCGACGAGAATATATACTCCCAATCATATAAAAGCCACAATATCAGACTCCGCCAAAAAAAAAAAAAATAGAAAAGAAGCCGCTGATGCCCATCCCAGAGGGGTATTTCGAAAACACAGAGATGACGCAGGAAAAAAAAAAAAGTCATGATTTTGCCACTGCTTGGACTCCTCTGGCCATCACCCCCCCTCGCCCTCGGGTAACAGCCGTCCGAGGCCGCGCAGGATCTCCATCATGGGCATCTCCCGCGTCCGCGCCGCCCATCGATCCCTCTCCTCGCGCTCGCGCAGCCGCTCCGCCGCCCGCCGCAGCACCGCATCCGCCTGCCGTCCCGCCACGCGCACCCGCTGCTCCAGCTTGTGCAGTCCGTCGGCCAGGCAGTCCACCTCGAACTCGAGCGCCTCCTGCACAGCCCGCAGACGCGTCGCCGTCCGCGCGCGCACGTCTGCTAGCGGCTCCAGCTCGGCAGACAAATAGTGGTGGATCTTGACCTCGTCGGCGTCGAGTAGGTTGAAGTCGGGGAGTTGTATTTTTGGGGTGGTGATGGTGGCAGCAGTGTCGGCGGATGGTGTCGGTGCGGCGTCTTTAGAGTTGACGATGGTGGAGGGTGGTAAGAGTCGGGGTTGCTCGGACGGTGGTTTTTGTATCGATAACCACGCATTCTTCTCTTCTTGTAGCCTACACAGTTCAAAGTCCCCAACGTTAGCAAGCCGCAATCCGCCCGACTCTTTCATATGACATAAGTAAAGGGACGCACCTTTTTATTCGTGCCTGTAAAGAGGCCATCTTCTTATCCAGCTCGATATTTCTCGGATTCGGTTTCAGCACCCTCTCAACCGGCGCCACGCTCTCATCTCTTCCCAGCCAATTCGAAAAGTCTAGTCGTGTCGAAAACTCCTTGAGCAGCTCATCCTGAATCATGCGCGCTGTATCAAGTCAGTCAGTCAACATTTTGCCCCTTCCCTTCTGACCAGAGCCCTCTTAACATACCTCCCAGCGCCGGGCTGGTGCTCGGCACGCCCTGCCGCACCTTCTCCGGCAGCGCCCTCTCGCCGCACCACGTCAGCAGCTGCTTCATGCGCATCGGCTCCAGTAGCCCCTCCGCGCTGATGTGCTTGTAGAAGTGCTTTGCGTCCACCTCGCGGTGCGGGATCGCCGCCTGCCCGCTCTCGATGAGCGTGCTCGCCCGCCGCCCACGCGACCCGAACGAGCTGCGCCGGTTGCTCGATGAAGACCGGCCGCCGCTGCCTCTGGCCCCGGATCCCGATCGTGAGCTCGAGCCGCCGTCGCCTCCCTCGGCTGCCTTTTTGCGCATCTCCCTGTTGCGGGCGATCACGGGCGTGTCGTGTGTGGGAAGCGCAATGGTGGCGGACTCGGTCCGTGGCGGCGACTGGAACCTCGCATCTTGCGCCTCTTCCCGCCGATGGCCGTTGCTGCCGCTCTTTTTTGGGTCGGTGTTGTTGTCGCCGGTCTTGTCCGTCTTACGGTCGCGACTCGAGCGCAGCGTCTCGCTGGCGGCTACGTCTTTGCGCCGCCGCTCCGCCTCGCGCAGCGGCGACACTGCCGTCTCTGTCGCGTCACGCCGTGATGTCGTCGTCGCGTTTGCCGTCGCGGATGCGTCTGTGGGGGATATCTTGCTGCGCCGCGACCTCCCAGGCGATGGCGCTTTCGACCCCCCAACCACCTCGTCTGTTCTTTGCTTCTTGGGTTTGCGCGTAAATACAAAGTCATCGTCATTTTCAAAATCTGCCGCGGCTGTCGCGCCATGTCAGCTTTCCGCGGAAAATAAAAATCATCGCCGTTCCGTTTCGTCTTCACGCCTTGCTTACCCGTCAGACGCTTGCCCGTCCGGCGGTCGGGTTGGTTGCTCATGCTAATTTGGAGCGGCGTTTGTCGAACGGCGACAAGAGTCGTCATGGGATAAACGCATGCATTAACGAGGCCTGTGCTGCATGGGGTGTATTTTGCTCCTCAACGCCGTCACCCTTCGATGCGATTCTTGCGACGGCCTCGTCACAAATCGTCGTGTCGCCCGTTTTTTTTTTTTTGGCCTTTCCCGACAGTATCTCGTTCTGCAACGGCGCGCGTATTGGTGGTGGTCGCGTTTTCGGGCCGGGGCGCGTGTCTACGCCAAGGGAAGAGAGGCAAGGTTCTCCCACCACGCCAGGCGCGCGGCTTGCAGGCTCGTAATTCGACGGCAAGTTCCTAGATAATTGAAGTGATTTGTACTGTGATAGCTTTCGTGTCGAATCGCGAGCCGTTCAGTTTGTGAGATGCGAAGCAGCAACCGTCCAGGTGGGTGGGCAGAGTTGGCGGCGCGGTTGTTTATCTCGGGTCGACGACGAATCCCACGTCGGCGCTAAACCCTTTTCAATACCCATCGCCCCTCCATCCCCATCGCCGGATTCCGTAGCAGCATTTCAGTTCAGCCCGTCCTGCAATTACCGTCACTGGCTACTACTAAGTTGGCGTCATCACCACCAAAAACTGTTTAACCAAATCATCGTTGTATGCCTCTATCATATATCTATAACAATTCATTCCACTAACGCCAGAGCCGCTACGTAGTCCCTATGTCGCGTAGGACTTTCTTGGTCTAGAGCTGCCATTCTAATATCGCCAGGAGTCTTTGACAACGTATCTCATTCGGTCAAATTGAGAAAAAGAAAAAAACACACCTCCAACGCCAAAGGCCCAGAGTGTCCGATCCAGACAAATTCCTTTTGTGAAGCCATGAAAAGGCTCCCAAAGACCCCATAGGGAGACAAAAAAAACCCCATCAAGCCCATTATATACGTACAAGAAAGACATGTTCCTTCATCGCCTGAATCGCCAGCAGGTTCAACGCGCTGGTCGGTAAAACTTGGTTGCAATAAACATGCAAACTATATATATGGGTGAATTGGAGAAAGCATCCAAAAAGAGTCAAACATGATGACTTCTAAATCATCCACCAAGGAGCGTTCAAGACTAAGCTCATATCAGTATGAGGTGGCAGTTGACGCTGGACGAGGAATGAGTCCCGATTGCGCTGCAGTGCGCATCGGAGAGCCTGTCGAAATGACATGAGCCGAAAGAGGACCATAGTACGAAAGGAACAGCGTGTGCCGCCGCTTCCAATGTGTCCATCGACCACGCATGCTCACGCCACCGGAATTGGGCTCAAAAAAAAAAGAACAATTGCTCATTCAGAGAATTCCTCATCTTTAATTTCCTCATCCTTGGTTGGTTGTTACTATGAGAATCGACGCTGTACGCCTTGGCCGGCCATGACTTGCTGTTGCGAAGGCATGGATCCCGTCATATACGGCATCTGAGCGCCGTTGTACTGCTCCATGACAGGCTGCATGTAGCCTCCCTGAAGACCCTGTTGCTGTGTTACAGGGCAGTCCTTGTGTGCTAGCAAGAGTGTCTTGAGGTTGACAACCTCTTCGCGAAGTTGAGTTATCTGCGTTGTCAGGGCGTCATTCTCAGAGCTGAAAACCTCTACCTTAGCTTGTAGATTCGCCAGCCATTGCTTTTTCCGTTGACGGCACTTCAACGCCGCGACTCTGTGGATAATCAGTCATGTGTGGGCATTGATGGAAAAAGATTGTCTTGTTATACGCACCTGTTACGCTCCAAGAAATTTTTACGCTTCTCATCATCGGTCATCTTAGACTTGTTGGCTGGGTCGCCGTCGTCTTCATCATCCGATGGTTCGGATGGCTCACTCGGCAAGGGCACACTGACAACAGTAGCGCTTCCTTTTACCTTCTTAGCCGGCGGCGCTTTTGCAGGAGTATCCTCGGCCTTTCTACGATTGTTTGCAGCTTGTCCCTTTTTGCCCTTGCCTCGGACCGGCTTGGCGTCCTCAATCTCATCTGATGCGTTTGAGAATTCGCTAGCGCCCCGGACATTCTCCACGACGTTGCCGTTGACCCTGGGAATACTAGCTGGTGGTGGATGAGCATGGTTGGCGGGAGGATTCGCGCCTTGAGACCCGTTTCCGCCCTGGGCCAGCATATACAGGCCATTCGCGGCATCATTGTCGTGCCCGTCAAAGGGACCCGACGATGGCTTGTCGTCTGCCTTGACGCTTGCGCCGTTCGTCATGCCTTGGGCCTCGGAGTTCGTAGGCGGCTGCACTTGGATTTGAGGCTGTGTCGACTGCTGAGCCGATTGTGAACCTAATTGTGATAGTCGTGATGAATTTTGCGCTTGTTGTTGATGTTGCCGTAATTGAGCCTGCTGAGTCATGTCTCGTTTGGCTGCGTTGAAAGCAGTACGATGGAAGTCGACGGTGTTTGGTGTGGCGCCGGCACTTGCAAGCTGCGCAAAGAGTGCCTGCGAATTGGGACTTGGGGCAGGAAACATGGAGCCACTGCCGCCGGGAGTCAGGCCCGACCGCAAAGACGACTCGTTGGGCGTCGGAAATCCACCCCGCAGGTGTCCCTCGGAGAAGTAGTCACCTGCTGGACCGGAGAGCATGGCAGGACTGAGAGGACCGGTACGCAATGAGCCTCCACCCCAGTTAAATGGTGTCGTTCCCGTTCCAGGCAAGAGTGATGATGGCGAAGTGAGCGCGGCAACAGAGGGCAGCTTCGTGCCGCCAGGAGTCTCTGGACCACCACCACCACCAAAGGATTGTTCGAAGGGGTTAGGTTCGAGGCTCAAAGAGCCACTGAGCCCTGTATGAGATGCGAAATAATCGGGAGTATTCGTTCCTTGCTGAGGGGGTCGGGGCGGCGGCGCAAGAGGCTTCGCGATAGTTGCGTTGGACGATGACTCGGCTTTGACTTTGGACGGGTTGTCGGACTTGACGTCTGAATGCTTGGGTTAGCATAGACTATGACCAAAAGTCACAGACAGGGTGGCAGCAGAAGGTGTTTCGGGGAAAGTAGAAAAGGTGTGCAGTCGTGTGCGTACTGTGACGTCGTGGAAGTAGATAAGAATAAGGGTAATGCGGGACAGGGCAGCGCAGCGCAATTTGGTAGAATAGGAGGGAAAAGCGTTTGACGCGTTCACAGAGTGGGAAGGGATCAAAGAGGGAAAAACAAAGAAGGAAATAAACTGACCTTGGCGTGGCGGAGAAGGGTTCTTGGAGCGAGTAGGGGATTTGGTCTCAACCTTAGTTGAGGTGTCGGCTTTAGAAGCCCCCATGATGATGTATTATATTGTGGGCTTGTGCAAGATAGGGCAGACAGTGTATGTGTATGTGTGTGTGTGTGTGTGGGGACGCTTTGTCGGTACCTTGACCAGAGGTTAAATAAAAATAAATTGAAAAGGAAGAGTTATGGCCCAGACAGCGATGTTAACTTCGAATGAATGAGGTCAGAGGCGAGGACTAGGAAAGGTAGCGGAGCGGTATTCAAATAGGACGTGGCTGCGCCGCCTCAGATTGACTTAGTTGGGCGCGCGCTAATCAATCTTTTTTTTTCTCCCGGGCGATTTGCTGACACACTTGCAACCCTTTCTTTCTTCCCTTTTTTTTTCCCTTTTCCTTTTACTTGGTTGGGTCGATTTTGACTTTTTAATTTTCTTGCCGTCGATTGGTGGTGGTGGTGGTGGCGGCGGGCGGCAGCGGCTGCTGTACTTCCTTGGCTGTAGTAGGGCCAAAAAAAAAATATTATACCACACAACCAACCCAGGAGGACAAGGCTCAAAGGGCGGCAAGCCAAAGGAGAGAAAAAAAAAATGACGACAGCGAGCGACTTCGAGACAGAAGTGGGTGGCGCGAAATCCAGAAGCTGCCGAACTATATCGTACACAATAGCGAAAATCGCGGCGTTGTACCAAGTTATTGCTGGGGTGCGCGCGCGCACCGTCTCGTTTGGGCTGGGCGGGATGCGCAGAGGTTTCGATGCGAAGAGAGTTGAAAGTTGGCTGGGGGAAAGACGTCAGAGATGACGTTGTGAGGCAGGGCGGGCGAGGGAGAAGAAGAGGAAGAAAAAAATAAGTGGGTGGGTCTTCTGAGACTACGGATACGGTCACCCTACCTCTGCCACTGGTGGACCTGTCTTTGGGGGTACCCCCTCCGCTGCTCCACACGCACTGTATAGACACTGTCCGCTCTCGGGTGCAGGACTGCATGGTCCCCGGGCGTGTTTTTCCTCTACAGCAGTGAGTAATGCTATGGAAGTTTTCTGAATGGCGCAACTCGCCACCGAATCCGCGCCAACTTTCGCTTACAAACCAGCCCATCTCCCCGACTGGCACTGTGCTGCTTGCCCCCCCCCCCCTTCATGTCTCTTGTTTGTACATTCTTCGTCCAAGTCGCGCAACTCGACCAACAGCTTTCGGCAGGACATCAGAACGCATGTGCGAGTACACTGTGACTCGCGTTTGATTTGCTGGAATTTGAAAACTCCACCAGGAGTTTTCGTTTCCCAACAGCCGTCTTCACGAAAAGATAACATCGTGGAACGCAGAGCCAACAACACTTGTACATATCTGACAACATGTACGCTAATGCTGACTCGGGCGGGCCGTTTGCTCCTGAGGGCCACACGCCCAGTGCGAGTAATCACACGCACCGTCATCTAATCTTCAAGACTATTCCCTTGTTACAGTACATACGCATATACAAATCACAGATAACAGCAACTAAAAGTACTCGTGACAACATTTAATCGCAGAGACTTTAAGGTCGGCGAGAAAGCTAAGTGGGAAAGAGAAAATCAGCCATTTTTCTAGCTGACTATACATTGAGACGCATTCTATTATCCTCGACCATGCATTTACAAGCTCTCTCCCGCATCCTCGAACCAGTCACGACACGGTTCCGCGCATTACGGGGCCGCGAGTGGGGTTGTGCCAATGATATTCTTATTAGCCATGACTCTGGGGCACTTTTGCTCCGGACCGTAAAGCCAGCGTGGCGTATCCTGTTGAAAGTAAGGGGTTTGACCCGGCTTTATAGGTTCCGTCAGTCAAACAGCTAGTTACTACGAGCCGAACGATATACACGCCGCTTCTCAGCCAGCCCTCGATGAGCCATGTGGTGAAATAACCAATAATTCAGCAAGCAAGGGACTGCAGTAGGTGATCTGCCACGAGCCCGCGATGCCGTATCAATATTTGGGCCGCTGGTATTAAATAGGTAGCCCGAGGGGCTTGCTCTTACTACAGCACCGTGGCGCACTGTGCATTAGTGGACAATCGTAGAAGTACTAGATTCTGCATAAAGAAAAACAGCCAGTCTGACTTCTCGAGCCATTCAGCCAAATCTTCTCTACCTGGGGCTTAGAAAAAAATCGTCAAGCCTCCCCTACATATTATTTCTTAACCTCGTTGGCCAGTCAATCAATCCATCTTTGTTTTTGGTTAAACTTCGACACTGTGTCAACAATACTCAGGCATCTTTGCTCGGTGACGTCAGCCCCTGACTCCCCACCATCTCACGCGATGATCCTGAGCCCCACTTTGTTGCACACCGTGATGTATTAGCCAATCTGCACCAGATCAGTCAGTACTGTCGACCCTAATGGAACCCCTTCAAGACGATCAAGGTTCAATCATGTCAACTTCGCGCCGTGTTAGTTGTGTGCCGTCTGATCTCTAGAAAGTGTATTCTGAGTCCGCTTCGTTATTTACTAGCCACGATTAAATGCTAGAGAGCATCAGAGTGGAAAGAGATTGTTTCAGAATACTTATGGCAGCGAATGCCAGAACCACCCTCTACTAACATGCCATGTTCTCAAATGTTGCCTGCCTGTTGCTCGCCCACTATTTACACCCTGCGACCACAGACTTTTCCTCACGCGCGACGGAGTCGCGTCAATACGCGTCGCAGTCGATCAAATCAATTGAGCTATCGTATCATCGCGCATGTTATCACTGACCCCGTTAAAGAAGAACACTGTCCGAAGAAGCCAACCGAGCAACACTAGTCAAAATGGCAGCGCGACAAGTCGAGCCGCAGCAAACACGAGTAATATCACCAGGCGCCTCCACCGTTACCTTGGTCTTGGGCGCCGAAGTCGCCGCTTCCACCATTGCCAGCGTCGAACCCGAAGTCGTCCGCTGGCTGATCTGCAGGAGGTTGCTTGCACCGGACCTTTGTGTGTCCGAACTCCTGGCAATTGCTGCACTTGACTTTACTCCCTGTGAAATTTTTTAGCTTTGCAGTGCTTAGTTTTCCGTCGCGATAACGACTTACAGTCTTTCGGCTCAGGGCAATCACGACTGAAATGTCCCATCTTTTCACAGTTACGACATAGCACATTGTCCAAATTTGGCGGTTGATCACAGTCGGCAGCAAAATGACCCTCTTGGCCACAGTTTCTGCAACCACGGCCACCGCCTCGAGGGCAGTCCTTGGCGAAATGACCAGCTGTTGCGGGTTAGCCAAGCTAGAGTGGTCAGTGTGATGGCATCAACTTACTTTGCTCGCACTTTCGGCATGTGACGTTATCCAAATTAGGCTCCTCTTCGCAATCTGCGGCCCTATGTCCGGATTTTCTGCAGAACATGTAAGCGGCAGGAAGATCATAGCTATTATCTAAGGTGCATCTATACTCACCCACAGTTCCGGCATGCAAAGCGATCCTTGCGTGGTTCGGGGCCTTGAAACGTCAGCAATCATATATATCGCCTGACATTCCAACTCACAGTTGCGAATTCGGTGCCCTTCAGCACCGCAATTGTAGCAGGGGAGGCTCTTCACTTCGTACACGGTTTTCTCCTGTGGGCAGTGCTTGGAGATGTGACCAACTTCGTCACAATTGCCGCACTTGGGTTTTCCGCTGTCCACTACATCACCAGCCTCGTCAAGACGCGTCAGGATCTCTTCATGAGACATCGGCCAACCATCAATTTCTCTTGGTCGCTGAGGCTTGTCAGAGAACCGATACGACACTGAATATTTCTTTCCCATGTTGCCCTGCAGGTCCATGTTCGTAAAGATCTCAATCAATGTTCTCTCGGTGGCAATGAGCCACAGATTAATTCCGCCATGCATGAAAGATTCTTGAAGTTCGCGGTAAGTGGTGCCACCGCCAAGGGCCTTGACATATGCTTGTACCCCTTCTTTGGCGTCGTCGGCATCCTGCTCCATGGCGGCCTTTTTGATCATCTCCCATGCAGCTTCAGCAGCCATATCGGCGACACCGCTCCGATCAATTTTACGGGGGTTAGTACAATCTTTTCCCATATGTCCTGGTTGTATCAGCAATGAGTTGTTTGGCAAGCGGCTCTGTCTTACCCTCTTCGCCGCAATTGTTGCAGCTCATAGGCGGCTTGGTAGGGCACTCTTTGGCCATATGGCCAGGCTCCTTACAGTAGTTACAAGTCATTGGTGCGGCATTAGGACAATCAAACTTGCGATGACTAGGCACTTTCAGCACGAGAACCAACCGGGCGTCGGATCAATTTACCCTTGTTCACCACAGGAAAAGCACCTGTCGTCACGCTCTGCTTCGTCCTGACCCCCATTATAACTAAAAATGTCAGCAAGAAAGCCAGATAAGGATCCGATTGAAACTCACCTATCGAAGCCGCCAGCACCAGAGAAAGTACTGTTGAATCACCATTAGCAGATACGGGTAGCTGCCGCGAGTGAACGCACTCCTTGGCTGCATTTCCAGCGGATGTTTGGCTTCATAGTCGTTAGCAATGGAACAACATGGTATTGGAAGTACTTCTCACGTATCATAGTGACCACCTGCAGGCTTGTTCCAGCTATCACCGCCGGCATTCCACGCCGCATCCACTTGCGCCGGGCCATTATTCCAGTCAGCCATGTTTTATGCGTAGATCGATCTGGGGCTGCGGATTCTTTCGCGAGTGATACGCGGCTCTTCTGGGTGGGAGCAGCTCGAATGCCAGAAACACAAGTTCAACAAGAGATGGGCGTTGCTGCTGGTGTTGATAGAGGAGAAGGGCGCAGAAGACTGAGGGTCAAGGTTGGAGATGCACGAGGCGAGCTCGAGGCACTTAGATACAAACGCAGGATCGATGCCAGTTGGCAGCAGCTGTCAGTCCTAATTGACAGCTGTCAAGCCTGTTTTGTCTATGAACACATTCTGTGGTCTTTATGGTGTGAGAAACATGGAACTATTGTATGGGCGCGGTTGGGAAACTAGTAGCTTCCTTGATTGGATCTCACTCGTATTCTCTTCCTAATCGTAACAAAATATGGGTTGAAGACAAGACTATTTAGACGATGGCGTTAACTCCCACCCAACAGGTTGAACAGATCTGAGAGAGCGATTTTTTTTTGGAGCGAATGAGATGAATGTAAGTCCGCTTCATGCCAAAGCTTGTCTAATACCTGTATGCAGCCGTATATTGCTGCCAATACTGCAAGTGATGTCACGCTCGTTTACATCGCCTCCGCATCCCAGGTAGTCAATTCTAGGGTAGGCAATGACAAGGGTAAGAGCTGGCAGCCGAAAGTATGTTTTCCGGTTATGCCGAATTCTTCATTGGAAATTTAAAACATATTGCTTGTAAGCCTACATTGAGCCGGCTTGCTGGAGGATTATCCTGTCGCAACCGACACTATAATTAATAATATTCTCACTGGTATAGGCCGGTGCTGGGACAATGGCCCGTTCCGCTTTCGGAGGCCGGTGTTCAGGTCCCGTTTGCCGCTGAGGGGCGCTGGCAGTTGTTGCACACTCTTCCCGCTTCGCACTGTCTGGCTCCATACATTATCACATGCCACTCACAGTGTCAAAGATAAGGTCAACCCCCACCATCGCCCCTCGCTCGGTGACCATACTGAATAACCTTTTTTTTTCTCGCTAGCCTTACAAATCCAATCCAAGGGGAGACCCGCGCACCGAAACTAGATTGTTGACCTCTTTCTTCCCAGTGCTTCTTCCACGTTGTGCCTGAACTCGACATTCATCGAGAACCTCGACCTCGTGCGGCCCCTAAAGGTTCTTTTTGCCACCGGACTATCGCTGCCAGCACGATGTCGCCCTTGATTGCCACCATCGATCCCAACGACGACAGCGTCTTCAATGAGCTCGCGGCTCCTACGAAGATGGACACCGCAAAGACTGCAGCTGCCGGCCAGCGCGCTCTACTGCTAGCCCCTCCGTCTCTCGCCTCCCACGCCGCGGCACTCACGAACGTTCTCACACAATATGATCGCAGCATTACGGATCTGCAGATGCTTGACCGTCTGGCGGCGGGCCTCATCCAGCTTCCCAGCACCCATTACGACCTCATCCTCATCCTTTCTGACGCCACGTCCACGCTCAGCGAGTCTCTCGGACTGCTGAACCGCACCGTCCTCGGCGCTATTGCCGAGTCGTTGAAACCTAACGGCCAGCTGCGCGCGGAAAACGCCACAGAGAACCTGCAGTCGACTGCCCTCGCAAAGGAGGCCGTTCTTGCCGGTCTAGTAGGCAGCGGCGTCGATGGCTTCTCTAAGCCAGACTATGGTGATAATGATGGAGTGGTGTCGCTCAAGCTGGGCTCGCGGAAGAACAAGACATCCAATACCACGACCCAGGCGGCGGTACCAACAACAGCCGCTCCCGCCGTTGGCAGCACGGCGAATATTGGTGCCAACGGAACGAATGGGGTCAAATTTACCTTGCCAGCCGGTGTCGGGTTCGACATGGGCGACGACTTTGATGATGATGATGATGACATCATCGATGAAGATACTCTGATGACCGAGGAGGACCTCAAGCGACCGGTCAATATCCGTACGTCTTGATTCCACTTCCGCCTGCCTTGCCTATCTCGTCAGAACTTTTAGTTAAAACAACCTGTATCATCTCGACTAACAGTTACACGTCATAGCCCCCGAATGCCAGCCTAAACCCGGCAAGCGCCGCCGTGCCTGCAAGGACTGCACATGCGGCCTGGCCGAGCGCCTCGCCGCGGAAGATGCCGCCAAGCGCGCGGAGGCAGACAAGACACTAGCCAGCTTCAAGCTTGCGGCCGACGACCTGACCGAGGTCGACTTCACAGTTCAGGGCAAGGTCGGCTCGTGCGGCAACTGCGCGCTCGGCGACGCGTTTCGCTGCGACGGCTGTCCTTACATCGGCCTGCCGCCGTTCAAGCCCGGCGAGGAGGTCCGTTTGCTCAATAACGAGGTGCAGCTATAGACACAGGTGCTTCGGCTGGCGATTTGTTTTCTGGGCGCATATTGGCGGATGGTTTTTCTTGCATTTGGATCTAGAGCTTTGGTTTGCTGGTGTCAGCATCGCAATGAGTTTCAATCGCTGGGAGTCAATCTCAGCCTGGTCATGTCAGATGAGAATCGGATCTGGAAACGACATAGGAATTCTGGAATTGTGTGCTTTGGGACGACACCTTTCATGATGGGGCGTTTTGTGGCGAAATCGGCTCTTCGGTACGTGATAGCTTGTTGTCATTTCAATTGACGTATAAATTGGTACAATATCTAGAATATACGCATTTCAAAAGCCTACGCAGAAAAGAAAAAAGAGAAGTCGTGACCCGCCTCTATGATAGTTCCAAAATACGCAGACGTCGCAAGGGAATCATACATGCCATGTAAAAGTAAGCCTCGCCAGTAGCTTTTTAGTTCCGGCCCGACCCGCTCGACGACTTCTTGATACCCGAGACGTCGCCCGACCTTGTGTCCTCGCCGTCATCACTGTCCTCGCCCACGGCGTACTTGTCGGCGTGCGCGGCGACATTGCTCCGCAGCTCGACGCCCTCCTCCTGCGCCTCGAGATCGCCGCTCGGCGCCGCGGCGCCGTTCCCGCCGCGACCGATGCCGAGACCCAGCGCGGCGGGCTCCTCGGAGCGCAGGGCGCTGTACGCGGCGCCCCGGCGGCGCTGCCGCCAGACGAAGAAGGCGAAGCCCAGTGCGCCGAGGATGACGAAGACGAGGACGACGCCGCCGGAGCGCCGGTACGCGGCCCACTTGGCCTCCTTGAGCTTCTGCCGGACGGCCTCCTCGCTCTCCTTGGGGTTGGCGGCGCCGCCGACGGTGGTCTCGGGGCCCTTCTCGCCGTCGATGCGGCTGTCGGTGGGCTCGCCGCCGATGCTGCTGATGTCGACGCCCATGAAGCGGTCGAGCATGTCGCGCGAGCGCCGGGGGTAGTCGAAGGGGACCATGTGCGAGGCCTCGTTGAACACGACGTAGGTGAGGTTGCGGGCGTTCTGCCAGAAGCCGGCGTCTTCCCCCTCAAAGGTCCAGTTCCGGCGAGGGGCCCGGTTGCCAGGCGTGAGCTCGAAGCCTATGCCGTCGTTCCACTCCATCTGCTCGATCATATCCTCGGTGCCGATGTGGTTGCAGATCAGGTCCTCGGCGCCGGAAAATATGAGCACGGGCACTTCCTTGAGGATACCGGGCATGATGTCAACGGACGGCTTTGAGGTTTTGGGCCTGAAAGCCACGCCGACGCCGCTGTTGCACTCTTGCCACCCGACCTTGCGCTCTGGGTTGATGTTCAGGGCTTTGATTACGTCTTCTCTCCTCAGATAGGGTGTAACGGAGCTCAGATCTGGAGGCCAGTTCATGCCACAGCTGGGGTATGAATCCTTGAGACGCACATCATACATGTTGACGCAGCTCTGGTCCCCGGCACCTCTCTTGAGAGTCAACAAGAGCATTTTGGACAATATTTCTTCGCATTCGGTGTAGGTTACCAGGCCCGGGTCGCTGGCCATCAAGGTGTGACACGTGCGCTCCATGGCGTGTAGCTGCTTGGCAGCGTCGGAGTCTTTCTCAACTAGACCTTTCTCGAGCGCAAACTTCATGTAGGAATCGTATTGCTGGGCGGGCGCCATCCACGGGTTTCCGAGCAATAGGCCCTGCAGACTCCAGCGGTCGGGTCTCTTTTTATTTCGCTCAATAATTGCCTGGGCAATGTATGGAATGTACTGCCCAGCATAAGACTCTCCCGCAATGTAAATCTATGCTCTGATTAGCCTGATATCCTTTGCAACCACGTACGCTACCTACATCGTCACGGCTGTACTCGGGGAAAATGGCGAAGAACTTTTCCAGAAACACGACGAACTGATCCGCCATCTCTGTAAGTTCATGGACATAGCTATCAGTATTGGCGTAGCTGAAACCGGTTCCCACCGGATTATCCACAAATAGAAGATTTGCAAACTCGTTCCAGGAACCGTTGTTCAGGGCAAGAGTGTTCTCGTCTTTGAGCCGGTACGGACCGACCTCCATCAGCGCGCCGTCCTCGGAGCTGCATCCAGGGCCGCCGTTGACCCAGATGACTGTTCTTTGCTTGTTTGCAATATGCTTGTTTTGAAAGTGCCAGAAGAATAGGTTTCCGTTCGTTTCCGGAGAGATCTCGATGTGTCTGCGAGTGAAGAGGGCGTCAGCGCGCAGTCGAAATCGCACTGCTCCTGCAAGCGGATCGCAACTCACCCAGCGTGCATTTTGACAGGCGGCTGGTCCGCGGGAACTCCGGGCAGGTCGTGCACGTAGTATTCGGCGGCCGATTTATCTGCCACGGCGGCGAGGGGCGCCAGGAGCAGGACCAGGGCGGCCAGCCATCGTCGCGGCCCGTTGATGGAAGCGGCGGAAGCCATTGCGCAGTTGGCGTCGCAAGCGACGGTCGCGCAAGAATCAAGAATGACTGAGTCCTGCTTGCGTGTTTTCTCGTCAGCGGGAAGATTCTGATGCTGGTGGTGAGGCCGAGTTCATGATCCTTCACGACACGAAGAGGCGAGGTGGCTTTGTCTTGGGAGCGCCACGGCATTTGACCATTTCGGGCGGTATTGTCACGGGTGGTGGAGGCGCTAAAGAAGAGGTGTCAAACATTTGGATGTGTGATTGTCAATGGCTGGCCAAGACATGCAGTTGTTGGGAAAAAAAAAAAAACCGTACGAATCGATAGATCTATATTTACTGATTGCTTCTTGAATTCTTATATCATTTTAGGAGTATTCTAACGAATTCATAGTTGGCCTGTCTTCTAACAACTGACTTTGATCTTCATGGGCGATCGATTGGCGAGAGACTCCACACACCAGACGGTTTTAGTGCCGCGACGTTGAATAACTTTTCTAACGATTCACTGACTTCGAATGAGCGAGAAAGCAGCTGTGAAAGCACTTATACTGGAGTGGTTTCGAATTTTCGACATAAGCTCACTGTAGGAATTGATATTGGCATGGCGTCGGCGGGCAAGACCATCATCGTCGAGCATCTCGACCCCGAACTCGGCCCTTGGTCGGAACTCGAGTATCAATGCATTGCGAAGGAGAGCCAAGACAGAAAGAGTGACTTTATCTTGTCGTGTCTACCTCAAGGCTTCAAAATACCCGAGGCTCTCGCGAGCTGCGCTGCTTTCAAGGCCGAGCATCGGGGGGTCGAGGAGCTCTATGCGGACAGCAGGGCCAGAGTCTGCCTCTTGGACCCGGCTGCTGCCCGAGATTTGTCTCCAGAGGATGGTGAAAAATTTGACGTGTTTCTATTTGGTGGAATTCTAGGTATGCGCTTCTCGTAAAGCCTGTGTTCTGCGATGCACGTACTAACCAACAGCAGGAGACGATCCTCCAAGAGGTACGTTACAGACTTCAGGGACATTGCTCTGTGAGCACTTGCTCAAAACATGGACAGACCGCACATCAGAGCTGCGCAAAAAAGGCTTCGAGGGCCGCCGTCTAGGCTCGAAGCAAATGACCACAGACACGGCCGTCCGAGTGACGAGGATCGTGGTCCAAGATAGAAGTACGTTTATATATCTCTGTAGGGAGACCTGCTGCGCCAGCTAACAAGCTCTAGTCGCCCTGGATAAGATTGAATACCTTGACTTTCCAGAGCTTAAATTCAATAAATACGAGAGCACGCAAATGCCGTTTCGCTATGTCAAGGGTCCCGATGGCGAGCCCACCATGCCACAGGTACATCAATGTCTGTCTATGACGGTGTAGACGCCATTGCTAACGTACTGACAGGGCATGAAAGAGCTGATCCAAAAAGATGCCGACAAGGCAGTAGATGATTTGATCTAGCATTGTTGAGTTTTACGCCTGGCTATCTGCTTGCTCGGTAATGAATACATACGTGCACCGTAACAAAACGTAGGGCGCATTTTCACATTGTAATCGCTCGCCCCGGAGTGTTCTCTCGACAACGTAGATCCCGATTCTAATTATAGCCTTTTGTTACCTCGAGTGTATAGTCAAAAGCTACTGAGTACCCGCCATCCGGCATTCAACGCTCACAAACAAGCGTACGATCCCTCTAGATTCTTGATCTAGGTCACGAAGCGCAAATTTGAGCGGGTAAACATCTGTCCTGAGCAACACCAATGATTCACAGAGGTGCTATTCAACAAACCTTGCCTCGTATCACACGTCTTCATTGCATTGGCCAGCCCTGATTGTAGACACAACCAGCGGTGTACGCGATCCGAAACATGCCTTGACCCTCATTCGCCCCTCCGGCGGCAGAGCCTCTTAATTCTGCCGGCAGGGCAATAAAACATTCGTCACCTGGAATATCCTCTGCAGCGGCCTCGACCACTTATTCCCCTCTTCTGATTCAGCCACTGCGGCCTCATTGTCCAGCCCTGTGCGAGGTGACGTGTATGCGTCAGTCCATAGGATGCCTGCATCAAGTCACTCGACCGGGGCTCTCCTTGCTACGGATACACCCCGGGGATGCTCACCGAGAGCGTGCATGTAGGACTACATGGTTTTCGACAGGCACCTGTAACAATCGAAACCAAGCGCTCGCGGCACGACTGCTGTTTAACCGTCTGGGCTGTATGTGGTGGCACGCGCTCTCTGACTGAGCCGTGCCGTGTAGGCCGGGAAGGGCACAGTTGTGCATCTGCCGTCACGGTCTAGGTCGTGAATCTGTCTTGTATGACCAGCGTATGGCTGCGGAGCTGCTGTCATGGTCTACGGAAAGACATGGGCACTTATTGCTTTTGTGGCACAACATATGCAGGCTCCAGTTGCGCTCAACAGTTTCAGTTTGCCGGGGCATTTTCCATAGTGACAGCAATCACTCGCATAACAAGGCGCATGCAGCTGCATAAGAGTAAGGCAATGTCTCAAAAAAGGGATATCAGAATCTGCACCAGACTAATCTGTACTGTCTCCTTGTCTAAGATATAAAAATAGAAACCAAATTCAAGTTGTGCCATATAGCACAATGACTGGTCCGCCAGCAGTGGACTGACTGCATTGTATTGCATATACGAGATGCCATAAGCAGATTGACAAGAAAGAACTCAGACGTTATGTTAAAAAAATTATTGATGGGCTGTTGTGCAACCTGCTGGGTGATGATATCGTGAGCAGCAAAAATGGATGTTCCTGCGGGGGGTCGAACCCCGGACCTTGACATTTCAACATAGAGCCAAAAGTTGCACCCTTGATCTATAAGAGTCACGCGGTAACCACTCCGCTACAGGAACTACCCGAGAAATTTGTGCACTATTGACGTATATAAAGGCTGTATTTTTGATATCCACTTAGAGTACAACCTAAACGCCACAAGCGCTATTTCCTTCTTCCCATTCTCTTAGACATGTGGGAGCGAGGTCCGTAGCATACTCCTCGGAATATTCGCGCACGGATGTCACTGGAGGACACTATAATTCGCTCATTGTTAGTCCCAAGACATCCTGTCGAGAAAGGGAAGGCACTTGTCGGTGAACGGTGCTGCCCGTAACCGATTGCGAGAACCGCGACTACTAGGCAGTCTAGCTTTTTTGTCATTGAACTGGTTTTCCTTTTTTTTTCCCCCATGGAGACAACTAAGAGTAAAAAAAAAAACACAAAAGAAAAACCAAAGAAAAACCTGCCAACCACTGGGCTGACGCAGGAGTCTTAAACTTCATGGGCTGCATTAGCGTGACACGTATTTCTGCCAAGCGAGGTCGTCTAGGTTTTCGTAGGCGGCAATTAAGAGAAGGGATTTGGAAGGCAAGAAGACGAGGAAGGTAAAGAAAAAGAAAAAGAGAAAAAAAATGAAAAAAACAGGGGAAGCCCGCTGCCATCTAATCCTTGGACGGACACGCCATAGTCGTAGACGTCGTCGTGGAGCACAATGTCCGAGAAATCCCTATCAAAGCGCTCCTGACATGACACTGACACTGATGGACGGGTTTCTCTAATCTTTTGCGACGCGTTATTTGCTATACTTTGGAGGCATGTTGAGTAATACGACGAGTCTGTCATGCTGTGATGAAACAATGCAATATCGCTTCAGCCTACACCAGCCGTTCAAGTCAGAGAGACGGAATGGAAGCATGCTATCTCTGTTGTTGAATATCAAGCGGGTTAGATACGGGAAGAAAATGACGTCTCGCCTTCTGTTCCTTTGCTACGCGCTCTGACACTTTTACTGTGCGCCGATCTACATGGAGAAACAGCAACAACAAAAGGAGGGCAGCTAAGCAAAAACTGGGCCACGTTATGTCGTAGTAGGGAAAAGGAAGAAGTAAATAATTGAGAGACATTTGACGGGTAGAGAAACCCTTGAGGGGACGAGTGGGAGAAGCCTACTGTAGTTCGCTGATGATGTAGCGAATGTCTCGGACAACCATGAGTGCGGCCCCGACATTATCAAGAAATGGAAAGACACCAGAGCCTCTCCTATCCACCGAATTCCGCACTAATGGTCAAGGGGGCCCATTGAACCGTTGCAAAATTCCCTTGTCTGAAGAAGATGAAGGGAAGGAAAAAAAAAAGAGAGAAGACGTCCCCTCCTTTTAAAGTTTGCAAGAGAAACATGCCCTCCCTTCTAGACGCTTTGATTTTTGCGAGGAATCGTGTCTTTCTTTTTTAGCTTGCGGCTCGGGCATAACGGGTAGAAAAGCCGTTCGGGCTGCAGCCTGATAAATTTCTTTTTACTTTTCTTCTTTTTCTTCTTCTTCTTTGTTTCTTTTGCTGCGTTGTCTTGGATGACCGTCAGTATAACTACGTCCTTTTCGAATTGTTATTTTACATGTAATTGAACCCCCCCTCCTGCTTTGTAGTATAATGTTAGCGAGTCAGCCGGTGGTTCTCGATTCTCCATCTATTAGGTTAGCGGCACCCGCAAAGCCGGCAGGGGACCTCCCATGTCAAAATGTCCTTTACTACAAATGATATGCATTGTTTATTTATTTTGATTTATTGTTTCATTTCCTGTTGTACTCCCAAACGTCGTCCGTTTCTTCTTGTGGAATCGAGCGACTGGACGATTACGGAATCTGCCGCGCGAAACGCACTGGATACCTTCATCAAGCCGGGCCGGTGTGAAGAGGGGCCTTTGACCAGGACAGGGGCATGACAAATCGGTCGGATCCTCGTAGAGCTTCATACGGAGCTTGTATTTTCCCCTTGCTGTCAATTTTTCATCGCCTACTATCTTATCAAATTATAGCTTTTTGGCAGGTCATCCCGGGACTATACAAATCCCCCCCCCCTCTCCCTCGGCCCCCGCCCGCTTGGGCCATGTTTCAGCAACACAAAACGCTTGCGTGAAAAGGAATAAACTAATTTGAATTAAAAATGTTAAGACAGTCACAGTAACACGTGTGCAGTCGTTCCATGGTAAGGGTCGGTAAATCGAATCCATGCTGCCGCGGGGTCAATGACCACGAGCCTCGGAAGTTCATGGGAAAGCCCGGCATTTGAAGTTTTTTTTCCCCTCCCTCTCGCCTTCTTTCTTGTTTCCTTTTTTCGTTAGTAGTTTCATCAGCCCCCCCCCAAGTGCCAAATGATGATGAGTCGGATTCCGGGGCAGCGATCGGGATAGGTCAGCCGCAGGCGGAGAAGACGACATGCAGAGGGCAGCAGCCAGAGTTCAGACCGACGCTTGACAGCACAACGACAAGAAATTGATGTTAAGCATTGGCGAACCGAGCACTACCGAGGTGTCATGGCCAAGACCCCTCCTTTATGCAAGAATAGATTAAACATTAATGCAAATAAAATGTCATCGCAGCCGTAAACAAAAATGTATTTTTCTTACTAGACATCCCAATCACCCACTGGCTGACCGGTGTGGTCACTGAGACAAGGCAATTGCGCGCCGACGCCGCCGCTCGGGAGGGGGCAGAAAAATATCCGACGCTTTTTGGCACGTAGTTATATCGTTCCGCGAGGTGAGCGATTGGTATCGTCGATAGGGCGTGTCTAACGCCGGTTCGTACAAACTCTACTTGCGGGCTGCTGATTAGGACTCTCTGGCCGGCTGACTGCTAAAGATGGCTAATGCTTCGACATATTAATGACTCGAGAGACATGGCTAAACAAAATGAGTCAAGTGCGATTGTGGACAAACTCGTTTCTACTGAAGACTTTGGTGGTCTGAGTACCGGGCCAAAGTTGCGACCTCATTGGTGACTTGCACTTGGGATGAAACCAAAACAGGTACCGCCGCAGGACCGGGGGGGGGAAGTGTCTTTTTGAGGTACAGGGCGCACGGCGGTATAATTTGAAAGGAGGATCTGCGCAGGGAGGTGACGAAATGAGGAGCCCAGCGTCATGTTCCCCCACGCAGCCACGCCGTACAAAGAAGGAGCCTGTCTGAGGCTCACGAAAGAGTTGCATGAAATGATGACACGTACTGAACTGTGGCTATCCCGCGGTGAAACGCGCAGAGAGCCGGCGGTCAAGAGAAGATACCCAGGACACTTGGCTATCAGCAGACCCTGGAGGGGGGGGGGGGCGCGAGTCGCGAGTCGCGAGTGATTTCCTTTGTTCTTAATGAAGCGACAACTACCTGAGGAGGCCGCCAGAGCCACTTGTAACTCTTCAGTACCCTGATTTGCAGATTTCGTCTTGTCGTATCTGTCGCCAGGACAAGGGTGCTTGGGACGAGCCCAAGGACCCGTGATTGTTGCAACAAGCCAGTTCAGACAACTGCCGACAAGGAACCCGACGTCGCCGGTCTCAAGATTGGACAAGTTGATAGAAACAGGGTAGACGATTGATTGATTGATTTATTTATTTTTTTTATAAAAAAAAAAGAAAAAACTAAATAAAAATTCTGGGAAACAATCTTAAAAAGCAAAATGAAAACAAGAAATACAAGGGACGCCAGCAACACGATGGAAACAGTGGCTCCATGGCCTGTAGGGGGCAAACGCCGCCACCTGTACAATCCTAATACTTGATCGTTCTTCAGAGCTTTAGTACAGACTATTACGAGTACTGGGTCCTAGTGTATTAGTACTGTAGGTAGTATACAGAACAGTGCCTACAGTAGTAGGCGGGCCAAGGCTGGTTCTAGGCTCCGCTCAGACAGAGATTGTACTGTACGCTGGACAGCTATGATAATGTGATAATAACACCGACCTAACCGTTGCCGAGCCCTGAAAATATGTTGAGGGCATCTTTCTGAAATTGAGAACTAGTTCTGCACCGCTTTGTACTGCTGTAAGCCGCTGTGCTACCTATAGTCAGCCGCAAAGGGGGGGTGCGTAAACTACAGCCCGTTTTGTAAAGGGTAATCGGGCAGGCTAGATGGATCGTAGAGAATGGCGTTGCGAACGGGCCATATACAGATTATTGGCGGCGGCAACCAGTGAGCAGAGTGTATAGTCTAGTCTGTAGCACAAGGGATGAAAGATCATCCAACTAATGTGCCGTGCAGTGCGGCTGCTATGCGAAATGCAGACGCCCTGTGCAAGGTGATGCTGTGCGTCGTCGGACACTACAGCAACAACCAACAACCCCTGCTCACGAAACGGTTCCATTGTACAGTCGCAAAATGTCGTCTCCTCGAATGTTGATGATTACGACTTGTCAGTTCGTGGAGGAAATTTCCGGCAGCCGGAGCTACTTTAGTTCCGGTGCGTCGGAGGAACTTGCTCTTGCCGTCTCTCGCAAACGAGATTATGACTAAACCACGCCCATGCAGTTATGAGGCTTGCTAAGCACACCACCCACAGATATACACACACACGCACGCACATTTGCATGTATGCAGAGCAGAACCGACGCCATAAGAAACACTCCATCAGAGTTTGAAACAGGAGAAGCAAGGAAAGAGCAGCCCGAGCGAAGCAAGTTTGATTGCCTTGGCGGCAAGCTGCAGTCACGCGGCCCGTATACGGAGTTGTGATGGAGAGAAGAAGGGAAGAAAAAAAAAAGAGAATAGAGCACGAGTGCCAGGATGCAATCATGGGCGTCACGACTGGACGGAGAGCCATGTCGATCGGGATCGCGGATGTGGCGATCCAATTCTATCGGCACAATGCTGCGATGGAGATGTGCTGCGGTACCATGCACCCGAGAGACCTGGCCTTCCTGAGTGGTGAGCCCTGAGCGCGATGTACGACTCTGTGTGGCCTTGTTTGCACACAACAGTATGTTGCATCAATGCCCACGTCCTCTTGATTTCAGCTTGGCCTAGGCTAGCTGTCGAATATTCGTAGACTGTGCATGGCAGAAAGGGACCCCGGCTGACCTGTCCAACTTCTTCTGCCCAGTTGTTTCTCTGAACAAAGTCACTCGAAGGCGCTTTGAGACATGCCCGCCAATGACGCCTCCTCTGTGTGTCGTCACGCTGCATCACCAGACAAGCCCCCCCCCCCCTTTTTTTTTATTTTATCCCAAAACTCTGCGCAACTCGTTTCGACTCGCCTGAAAACAACGTTGAAGTTCAGGCTCAAGCCACTCGGCGCTCACTAGCTGGGTAGTTGATTGACTCGTCCGAGAACACGCCACAACGCCTTAACCCATGCCGTCGCCAATAAACTTCATGATTAATAAGGGCTCCGTCCTCCGCCTTGGCACGCACAGACGAGCAGACCAAGCACCCGCACCCGTTGTACACATGATGCCTGATGCCTCGAGGCGTCCCGCACACCCCCGGTCGCACAACACACACCCCCATTGTGTTTCCTTCTCTCTGGCTATTGTGTCCCTCCATATAGATTCTCAGCCTCACTGGGGCGCCAATTGAAAGCAGATAAAGAACCAAAGAAAAAAAAAGAGGCAGCCACCGCCGTCAAATTGGTCATCTCGTAAAAGCAGTCTTCTCCAGCGGCTATACGAAGGACCAGCCAGGTTTCCAACCCTCGCTGAGCTTCTAAGCCCGCCGGAACAGATCATGCTGCCTTTCAGCAGGTCTCATTTGGTGGAGCCATGACTCTCCTCCAGAAATCTTTCCATCGTAAACCGACCTCCATTGGGTGCCTCCCATCGTTCACGCCGCTACGGGTACTGTATGCACTCCTCCCGGCTCACCGTACCAATATGGGAAAAAGACACAGCCGAGAGTCTGTCGGACAAGTGGCGTGAAACGGTTGTCACACTTCTCTACCTGCTCTCAATGAGCCGTCTCCTGACATCTGAATGCCAGCCACCACCGAAAAAGGGAAAAAAGGTTGTGCTTCATGTCAAGCATCTGACATCAAGAATCTAACCATCATAACATATCATTTAAGATGACGGCATTTTTTTTAGAATTCTTACTGTCCGCACAATGAGCCTTCTTCTCTTATCAGCGATTCGAGTGGGCTCGCGCTATTTGTTCCGCAACTCACTAGATCAAACTCAACTAAGAAGAAGCGAAGAGCTCCCTCTTCTTCCCGAGCCTCACTAACGACGAGAAGACAAACTCAGAACAATGGGCGGGCCAGAATGGGGGCAAGAATCTCGCATGCGCATCTAGTCTAATCCCACGACAAGGTACATACAGTACATACAATACAACAGCTTCAGCACACAGACTATAGTAGTCCCTTGCCCACTGCCACAACCTAGCTATCCACATTGAACGCTCACTCATTCGCGTAGCGAAAAGAGGATCAGATAGCTCATAATCTAGCAACAAGGCAACAAGAAGGAGAAGACGAGCGCTGCTACCTCGCTACAACTTGCCAGCCCCTCGACGAATTACCGCATCGGATAGCTTTGAAGACTAGAATGGGTAGCTAACATGGCCGGCTCATAGCAGGCTTGTGGATTGGTGTGTCCAGCACGACACAAGCAGATGAGATGAAACGCTTGCCAGCAATCAAAAGCCTTCCATTACCTGGACACAATCTCGCGGCGCCTCGTCTGTCTCATGGCCTCGAGTCCCCGACGGCTGATTGCGCGCGCCCTGGGAAATCTGCCGTCGACAAGGCTACACCGGATACTGGGAGCAGGAGCGAGACGTTTCGAGGAAACGCCATCGTCAACGGTTCCACACCGTCTATCGCCACGCCATGGTTCCTGGTCCCACAAGCTTCCGAGTGGTAGTAGCTCAACGTTCTCCCCAACTTGGTCCCTACTAAATGATGCGCGATGTCCTCGCTGACAACGCCGTGGCAACCAGCCTATAACGCCGGCTGGCCCAAGTTGAGTTCTTGCCGCGCCGGCCACGTCTCATCTTCGAAAGAGCATTGACAGGGTCAGCGGTGGGGTGGTGGCCCTTGTGGCAAGATTGGTCCGATAGTTTGCACCAATCTGGTCGATACGTGGTCGACGCTGCGGAGCAACAACGTGCTTCCACTCATGACACAAGCCGCAAGCTCATCCCTCCACCGTAGTGGCTTCATGTGACCGTGTTTCGCCGGTTAGCCGCCATCGCCCTCCCACGCTGCCGCAACTTTGTGCTGCTGCTTCTTGTACGCAGTCTTGTCTCACCTTTTCCCGCTCTGCCTTCTGCCACTACCGTGCGAGAATGCTCTCAAGGTGCTGACATTGTCCTGGCCGGGTCTCTTTCGCATGAATCGTCGCCTGTGCTATCCCCGTACACCTCTTACTCGCTAGCATGGGCGGGTTTCTCTACGCATAATATTGCAGGAAAATCCAGTAGTCCGTGCTCATTTCAAATTCTGGCTGGTGCTAGCCAAGCAGAATAGTCAATGTCCACCTGTTCGCGACGACACCACCACCGTCTCTCTCTACGCTCCACCCGCCCGACTGATGCTTCACTGGGATATACCTTGCCCCGGTACTGCCGACTACCGCGAGTCATCATCGCTTGGAACAGCCCCTCCACTCTACTTATGTACGTATGTATGATGTGCCAAGCAGGGTGGTGGTGCAGTGCGTGTCGCCCTCCTCCCGTTGTGCTCGGCGTTGCAACCTGCCTCCCAGGGTCATTGCGGCTACTGAGAAGAGAGGAGTGTAGGGGGGGGGGGGGGGGGGAGTGGAAATCTGGTCCTGTCAAATCATTTCCCTAGCCCTCCGTTGTGCAAACCTCTCACCAGACTAGTATCTGTTCTTCTAGCCACCCAGCATCTCGTTGGCAATCTCAAGGCGTCTGTACACGCTAGTTTGACCTGCCCAACGTTCATGAAGCCCCTTGCCTGGGCCGAAGCATGACTACCACAGACCACACTCTCGCACACCGCCGTCCTTCATTTTAGGCGTCGAGAACCGTGCTTGGCCCACTTGACTACATTTGTACCTCGTCGTTGCCGTGTTCTTTGCTGTCGAGAGATAGCATTGCCATCCGTTCCGCCTGTTATTAGTATAGGCAAAGCGTCCACAGAATCGCTTCGCTATCCTTGTCAACGGGGATATACTTTCAAGCATTCCCCAGCTTCTGTTTTTTTTTCTCGAGTTCCCTTGTTCCGTATCTCCCCATGCAAACCCTGTGCATCTCACCTTGATAACTCTCTTTACTATTTCTCCTGACACTATATCGCCTGCTCCTCCACCGTACTTCGGTGCCTGCCGGTTCTATCACGCTGTGCTTGATAGTGTACGGGTCTCGAGTCCCATCTCAACTAATTTGCTCAACTCATCATCTACATCGTCTTTGCTGAGCCCCCTCCCCGGCTTTACCTTTGCAACTCGCTCGGCTCGTCTTGCCGGGCTACGATACTTCCTGCTGCCCTGGGGCTGACTGGTTATAGCTGTGGAGAGGACCACCTGATTTATTTGCCTGCTGGCTCGGATCCTGCAAAGAACTGGGTCCTCAAGGGGAATATTTCAAGCCATATACCACACTCTCTTCCTCGTCCCTGCATTCTGCGACCCCAGCCGCATAAGCGGTCGGAGGATTCTCGATCTCTGGATCTTGGCTACAATAAAGACAGCCAGTTCTATCTTGGCGGAGTTGATCCCATCACCTACGTCAACCTTAACCCCCCCTTCCTATTTATCAGCTGGATACGTTCGCCCGGTGCGTGCCACATCATCCTGCTGCCAAAGGTCAGAGGCACTCGTCGCAATCCCATGATCGACAACTAGCAGAAAGTCACATCAGTTGAGCTTCCGACGCTGAATCGTCACGACTATCCGGCAACTGCGGCACTGCTGTCTCTTCAGTCTCTGACTATATTGAAAAGCACACAAGAGTATCGAAGAGAATCCTTTGCTGATCAAGATTGAAACAAACCTCTACCAGCTCCTTGTTTCGTTATTGTCTGCAGCTCATGCCTTGAGTAGCCTGCTGCTACAGTTCTCGATACACGCGGCAATCTACGAAACTATGGATGTAACTTTACTCTTAAACACAGCACTATCACCTCCAGATTCATCGAAACGAACGAGCCGCTCGGTGTCTCCTGTCATCACAGAAAGCGGCCACACTATTTTACCCACGGCACTACCAACACCGTCACCGGAACGATCATTGGGTCCTGCTGGAATCGCGAGAACTGTCGAGATCGAATCTTCACCTGGTACACATCGTATCTATTCGTTAAAGCTTGCGTCTAGGTCAAAAAGCCACCCTGAAGCTGTTTTTGCTCGCCAGTCTGCAACGATTCAGGTCGACACTGAGGTGGAATCAAGATTCTGCTACAGCCCAAAAGCCGATTCAATCTGCTCTGCAGAAGTCTGTTCATTGCTCGCAGACTCACCCCGAGCAATGTCCTCCCGCTCCCTTTTTTTGTAAGGCAAAAGACGCGGATCTCGATGGTATAGCCGGACTGACCAAGCCCAGATCTCCGCAATCGTCTAGAAAGTTGCTTCAGAATGATTCAAAATCAAAGTACGTAGTCTCTGCATGAGTCGTGAAGATGGAGTAAACAACCCAGGTTGCTAACGAGGCTAGGCCGTTCATTTCTCCAAGCCAACGCGATGTGGACAGCAGATCTGTCATATCAAGGCATTCGTTCGAAGATAACCATAGTAGTCTGGCCTCACCCGACATGTCCACAGCTAAGACGCGCTCTGCCGTGATCTTTGCTAGCCAGACTAGGGAAACTCTCCGCAGAGAGGAGAGTTCTATGCCGCGAAGCGAAGAGAGCCTCAGCTACTGTGCTAGAGATGGGCAAGAGCGCTTGCTTCACAATGGGAGCCCTCCCCCTGGAGGAGCTAATTCATCGCTAGAGAAAGAAGCAGAAATGTAAGTGGTTCTCTCCCCATGCAGACACTTTTATGCATCTTTCTGTACGATTGGCGAACGAGTGACGAGCCAACAAATCAAACATGGTTGGCCAAGAATCAATGCTTGTTTACGAGCTCGGTGGCCCCTGAATACAGTGGCGCGAATTCGGTACCTCAGGGCGGCTCTGTCCTCACCTCACGTTTCTGAATATGAAATGAGCATCTGATTTCGTCACTAACTAGGAACTAGTCGATCGTTACCGTCTTCCCCTAGCGGTAATGCTGGGGATGCGCAAGAGCGAGCGGCATCGGTACCAGGAACATATCAGAGGTCAGAGGCGCGTAATGATTACCAATCAGGATCGCAACAACTCGGATTCGAAGTCTTTTCGATGCGAGCAAGTGGCGAACCGACTGAGGCAGAAGACCTGCGTGAAGAGCGTGAAACAGGCGACGCTGAACACTCAGCATCGAAGAGTGAAGAAGCCACTTGCATGTTTGTCAAGGATTGCGACACGGGCTCTCAGCTTCGCAAGGCAATCTCTCATCTCTTTGGCAGAAACAAGGCCTGCACGCTTCGCATTCCCAAGCACGTGTGGGTGTATTACTGCCGCAAGCACTATCAGCGAATTCGGTATCGCAACGCCAAAGCCTATCCGCTCAACCAGATGAACCTCGTGAAGCTGCAGATTGCTCGTCTACAGGCCTGGAGCGAGGAGAACAAGAGGCAACATGGTAGTGCATATATTCGTATGTGGACACTGTCGCTGCGTAAGCGCGAACAGAGCCGGATCGACAACGGGGCGACGAGGCCCGCTGGTGATACTATGCCGAGAGACTCGCAGGCCGCCGCTGCAACTGCTGTCCCGAAGTGGCTCATTGAGCGAGTCGGGTCTGGGTATTCGACGGAGGCGATTCTCGCTATTGCGGAGCGGCTTCATAAGGAGATCCAGGATGGACTCCTAGCACAAGTGCCCGAGATTGAATTTCTGCCAGATATTGTGAATTCCGATTCTAGCAGCTCAAACAAAGCCGGGCCTAGTGGACGTCGGCAGAATCGGGCCTCCAGCGGCATCGAAGCAACGAAGCGCAAGGCGTTCGACTCCATCGACTCCAGCCGCCGGGGGCCTCAGTATCCAGATGGTTATCGAGGTGTAAGCAGTTCTCAGCATCGCAATCACCAAAACCGGTATCATCGCGACGACGACATGTACTATGTTGCGGAAAGTCCGTCGAGTAAGCGTGCCAGAATGGCTGCTTCTCAATATAGTGACCATCTAGCGTCGACGCGGCTGCCTCCCTTGCTGCTCCCTCACGATGGGGCATCACATCGAGACAGGCAGCCCATTGCGTTTGAAGAGGCTGGGCTTGGTGAGCCTGCATCACTACCCATTCGTGGAACACTTCCGACGCCTCGGGCCCAGTCTTGGGAGCACCATAACAGGGTCGATCAGTGGCGAACGACTCCCCCGCCTCGCCTACACTATGCTGGGACCTCGCCTCCGACGAGAGCAGTCCCTCCCACCCACTGGAACAGGGTCCGCGAACCTATTGAGTCTACCAGTCGTCACGCTAGTTATGCTCCGGCGACAGAGAGGTACGGCAGGGAAGTGGACATGGATTATGCAAACCGGCGTCTCCCACCAATCAATGCACAATTGGGAGCCAGCTTCCCTAGCAGCCACGATGGAGTCTCATCAGGCTCTCGTGAGTACAGCGGCGGCGGCGGCGGCGGTGACGGCAGCCATCGTTGGCGGCACGAAGCCGCCTATGTAACTGTTAGCGGTGATCGGAGGGGGCCGCCGAGTCTGAATCGTCCCCTCAGCTCTGGCGATGCTGAGACCCGTTGGCCTGTTGATACTTCGGCACGGCCCTCTGAGACCTTGTCGCGATACCCATCCAGTGTCGACGGCATCAAGAGGGAACACGAAACTGGTCAGCACCGACGGCCTTTGGTGCCTCAGCACTACAATGCCGGGGCTTCTGACAGGGAGCCGGGGAGAGACAACAGAGGAGTGCCGCCGTACTCGTGGCCGCATGAGTTTCATGGAGGCCGGCCGTCGCTGCCTCGACCGGCTGCCATGCAGGGAGAAAATCCTGCACACCATGCGCCGCGCCCCATTCTGCCGCCGCTGTCAAGTTCCTTGACGGGTGGACATGGGCCGCAAAGCCGAGACGCTCACGGCAGCCATGTCGACGATGACCGGCCTCGATAGCTACGGCGGAGATAAGAGCTGGAGCAGTACTTGAAACGATTTGTAGGGTTTGAGAGCTGTGAATCATGTACTTTGTGACGGTCTAAACTATGTATGGATTGCTATGAAAGCGGAACGTCGGTCATATTTCGAAGTTTTTTTTTTTTTTTTTTGTCTTGGCAGAGCCGGAGAATTGGATAAACAGACACAGATTACGAGATTTCCAAGTCAATACTTTTGATTTACTTTTTGCAAAAGACGGTCTAGAAATGTGAGGTCTACAACAAAAAAGGACAACTTTTTTCTTTCAAGATGTACAGTGGCATGATATCGATGGTGTGCTCAACAAGGCATTTGACCTCCCCCGAGGCTCAGGGCGCCTCGGTCAAGCCCTCGATGCCGCGGAACATGACGGCGCCGCCGTTCCACTCGGTCAGGCCCTCGGCGGTGTTGGACTCCATGACCTTTACGAAGCCGAACTTGCGGTAGAGCCCCTCGGTGCCCTTGCGGGCGGTGAGCCAGACGGCGGGGGCGCCCATGCGCCTCTTTTCCTCTGCGCGGGTGACGCGCTGGGCATCCGTCAAGCCGTCGTCGTCGTCTTCCCGCACGTCCTCGTCGTCGAGGGGCTGCAGGGTTCCCTCGCGGGCGGCGCACTCGAGGGCGGCGCGCATCATGCCGCCGCCGAGGCCGAGGCCCTGGAGGCGGGGCTGCAGGGCGATGATGCTGAGGTACCAGGCGCGGGCGCGGCGCGGGGTGCGGAGGATGCGAGGGTAGAGGGCGTCCATGGCGGCGGAGAAGCCGGCGGCGCGGGGGGTGTCGTAGATGGAGCGCGGGCGGAGGAGGCGGAGGGACAGGGAGTAGAGGGTGGCGCGGAGGGAGTTGAGCCATGTGCCTAAACGCCCAAATCTTTTTATTAGCATTTGTTTGGAAGCCAAAAAAAAAAAATTTTTTTTTTTTTAGGGCGTTCAAGACGAAGGGGAAAAAATGTCGAGCGAAAATCGAGAAGGACGTACGGGGAGAGATGTAGCGCTCGTAAAAGGAGACCTCGCCGGCGGGACGCTTGAAGCAGAGCATGCCGACGACGGAGGAGGTGGCGTCGTCGACGAGGGCGAGCATGCGGTACTCGAGGCTCCAGAGGCGCGGGGTGAGGATGCGGACGAGGGCGTCGCGGGTCTCGGGCTGGTGGGAGGCGTGGTCCTGGAAGAGGACGTCGAGGAGGTTGTCCTCCGGGCCGGCGGCGGTGTCGGCGGTGCCGGAGGGCCCGGAGGAGAAGGCGCTGTAGTAGGCGTCGGCGATGGCGGGCATGTCGCCGTAGACGCCGGGGCGGAGGGTGAAGGAGGAGGAGGAGGAGGGGGCGGAGGCGCCGGGCCGGGACCGGGGGTAGAGCTTCATTGGGAACATGGCTGCGGACGGTGGTGGAAGATGTGAAGGAGAGCGGGAAGAGAAGAAAAGGCAGGGGGAGGAGGAAGAGGTTTGGATGGAAGGAAAAACCTTGTTGGTTTTTTTTTTTTTGAAGGGGTGTGTGTGTGTGTGACTCAGACCGGGGAGGGAGGGGAAGTGTGAGAAGCAGAAGCTCGAGAAAGGGAAAATGAATAGAGGAGGAGAAAAAAAAAGAAAAAAAGTCGTTCAAGGGTGGTGTAGATTGGGTACGGCCTGTCTGGTGAGAATTATACGAAGAAAATAGATAAGTATATGAGGGGGGGGGGGAAATGGAAAGACGCGGAGATTAGAAGGGGAATTTCTTGGCAAAGGATTGAAGAAATGATGATTTAAAAAAAAAAAGTGGAATAGGAATGAATGTATTGGCTTTTTTCACGATTCATGAAAGGAGAGAGAGACTAGACTGGCGGTCGGCAAGATAAAGTATCGAGCCTGGGCTCTGTGTGTCATCTGGGCTCAAAGGTGGTGGGAACTCGTCAGTTTACTAATACTATACAAGGAAGAACTAGGCGACGAGGTGCAAAAATGTCGGAATAGAAAGAGTCAATGACCAACAGGTTCAAACGAAATGGATGTAGTACATCACGATTCGGCTATATCCTAATTCAAGAGGATCCCGGACGAGAATGCTACACCAGCGTCGTAGTCGGAAAAAAAAAAAAGAAAAAACAAAAGATACGACCGCAATGTAAGCGGTAGGGCTGAACTTTTGCCACGACAATGTGTCTGAAGAGATGTTTTTGTGTCAATTTTTGTACTCGTGAGCATTTCTCATCAAGTAAACCGCTGCTTCCTTGTCGAAAAAAAAAAAGATAACAAAAGAACATCCAATAAATAGAAAACATGTAAAAATATCCCAATGCAACCCCCAAAAAAAAAAACGCCCAAAGAATGATATCTGTCTGTTGCAGGTTTTCCATGATAATTTCGTCATAAGATTTCCGTAAAAAAAAATGCGCGACATGAGTATACTTCAGAATGTTAAAAAAAAATATATGAAAGTGGGCGATACATAACACATCATGCGGCGGTGGAGGATCTCCCTCACGGCACATTGCCCACAACTAAAATCAAGAGCATGCCATTCACCAGGCACGACACGGTAAAGGCCAGCCCCACGAGCAGCCGCGTGAACACGGCCAGCCGGTCGCGCCGGTACAGCGTCATGCCCAGCCCCGCGCACGAGCACGACAGGCTGACCATGACGCCGACGGTGACGCCCACGTCCACCTCGACGCGAAGCCTGCGCTTGCCGGTCGAGATGAGGATGCCCGCGACGCCCATGAGGATGTAGGCCGTGGCGAAGGAGGCCAGGGTGCCCCAGAAGAGGACGCGCTCGCGGTACCGGCGCAGGCGCTGCTGCTCATCCACGCTGGGGAGCGTCTTGGCGCCCGCGGCGACCGCGGCGGCGTAGTGGGTGAAGTAGCCGTCGCTGGGGAGGTGCATGTCGGAGCTCGAGTAGCCGGCCTCCTCGTCCGAGTCGGTGGCGATGTGGGTGGCGCTCGTCGCGGCCGATTCGTAGCCGCCGCCGATGTGGCGGTCGCGGTGGGCGTCGTGGAGGAGCGGGCGTCGTTCGGAGCCGGGCTGCTGATGATGCAGGGCGTGCCGCTGGTCCTTGAGCTTGAACCAGCCGCGAATCTTCTTGTAGGGCATGGTGACGATGGCATTGACGTAGCCCATCCCGGGAAAGGCAGAGTCGTCGTCGCCGGGCGGGTTGATGTAGATGGCGTAACCGTCGTCGCCGGCATCGTCGCCGGCCTCGCTGCCGTCGTCGTACTCGTTCCAGTACTTGGCCTGCGGGGGCGGGAGGGGGTCGAAGTGGCCGCGGGGGACGTGGACGGCGGTGCTGGCGGGGGACGGCGGGAGCTCGACTGAGGACGGGGAGCTGGGCTCGCTCATGGCGGGCGTGGCCTGACGCAGGCCGGTGAGGATCTCGCTGTGGCGCCGGCGGAGGGGGGCAAAGTCGCGCTTGGTGAAGCTCTTGAAGCTGCTGAGGACCTGCTGGGTGAAGCGGGCATGGAGAGCGGTCGAGCCGGTCCATTTCTGCAGGTTGGGGTTAGCGGAAGAATTGAACGACGCAAAGCAGGTGCGAGATGTGGTAGATGATTGTTTGAATTTTATGTGAATGAATCTGTATGCGCAGATGCGTGTATGGCGCATGCCGATGGCAGTGGTGTGTGTTTCGTATGTACAGTACCTTGTACTTTTTCAAAATCTTGCGAAAGGCCGTGACCTGGGCTTTGGAGAAGCGCTCGAGGGCGTAGATGTCGTCGCCGCAGTTGAGCAGCTCGCGCTCGTACTTGGCAAAGCGGCGCTGGCGTTTGAGGGCGAGGTCGTTGGAGCAGGGCTGCTGCGCGTACTTGTTGGCCCATCGCTTGCTGGTGGACTGGAGGTGATCTGCGAGTTTACTTTGCTTAGCCGATTGAGACGTTGCGGTGGCCAATCGAAGGCCAACGGGCCAAAAGGCAGAAAACTCACTCATCCGGCGCAGGATCTCATCGGCTTTGCTGGTGACAAAGAGGTCGACGCGGTCATGCTGGCGGCACAGCTCGGCAAACAGGGCATTCTCAAACTTGGCGAGGGCGGGGTCCTCGTAGCCGGGGATGACGATGGCGGTGGCCTGGTCGCGGGTGGTGTGGACTTTGATTTCGTGCTTGAGGGAATTGTAATCGAGGTTGTCTGTATGTTTGGGATTGTTGTGTCGAGGTCAGGGCTTGTGGATGACGACCAACGAGTATTATGGTGGTGGTGACTTACGTAGACTCCATTGGGGAGCCGACTCGTGCTCGAATTGCTCGCCGTACTTCATTGCGAGGAATTCTGGGCGAGTTACTCGAAGTTGGCTATGTGAGAAGGGCAGACTGCCCGTAGAATTCGTTTTGGAAGAAGGAAACTTGGTTGTCGAGTACCAGTGTTGGTCGTTTTTTTTCCCCTTCCCCTTGGTGGTTTTGTTTGCCCAGTACAGTGGTGGCTTGACCTGTTTCTTCCCTGGCTCGTTACAGTGAGTGCAACGGCAAGGGTCGACGTCACAGTGTGGGCTCCTCCTCTCTGTAATTCTTTTTTTTTTTTTTTGGTGTCTCGACTGTTTGGTTTTTCTTGTTATCCAGTCGGCAGGGATCAGCGAAACGGCCGGGATTAATATATTCTTATTTGGCGGGTAACATGGACAGACGGATGGGATGTGAAGGAAGCCGAGAGGAAGATTGATATGCGTGTGTGTGTGTGTGTCAATGTACATTTAAGAAAGAAAAGAAAGAAAAAAAAAAGAGGTCAATGTTGTTTATCGGCTGTTTCGGGGGAAGAGGAAGAAAGACGGCGACCAAGAGCTGCGCCGGTGTCGATGGGCAGAGAGAGGATGTCGTTTGCGGCCGAGGAGAGGGCCTGGGATTTGTCGTGCTTCCTGCCGACCACCTGTAGCGCTTCTTGTCCCTGGTCTGGCCTTTTTTTTTTTTTTCTTGACCGGTCAAGGCGTAGCGGCGCAGCCTAGCGTTGTCGTGCAGGTATATAGTATGGTATGGGTGGTGGATGCCGCCCGTGAGATGTACACTGCAACCTCGACACACGATTCTAGGCCCCGAGGAATTTAAAAACAACCGTTTCACAAGACAAGGGGTCCTCTTTTTTTTTCTTTTATTCTTTTTGCAGCACCACAATGCTGTGTCGTAGGATGGAAATAGATATCGGGGGTACCACAGCGATATACCAGCCCCAATGCTGAACTACCAAGGCCAGACGAGAGGGGGAGGGGGGAGGGGGTTAAGAAGAACAAGGTTTGACCAGAGGGGGAAAAAAAAGAGGTTAGAAAGTCTCGGAGGTAGAAATTCTCATTCCCGCTACCTTTATTGCACGGTGGAATGAAGGAAACTTTATACCAAAAAAAAAAAAAAAAAGAAAAAGGACGAGGGGCAATCCAATACTCTATTTTTTTTTTCCAGGATGTTCACGTCCCAGACCCTCGGCCAAGAACGACAGCGCGCATCACACTTGGCTATAGAGGGGCTATAGCAAGGCGCGCAAGGCAATTCAGTGCGCGTTCCCACCGTGTGTGTGGGAGGGGAGGTGGTGGGTGGATGCCCATTGGTTCCGTAGAGGCTGAAGAGCACTGCGGGTCAACAACCCCGGCGAAACAGCAGTGGGTGGGCCAGAGTATAGCACCTCTTTGCTGCCTCTACTGCTGTACATGCTTTTCACATATCCCCTCCGACTGCACGTCCATCATGTTATACATTATCAATATATATATATATATATATACAGCCATACAAAAAGTCAGGCCACTTTCACACGGGCAGAAGATACACAAAACAATGCCTCGCAAATCAGCTGCAGCTACCGAGGTACAAGTTCTACACACAAAAAAAAAAGGCTTTATCGGTTACTCGAAGCAGCATTAGTGCCACCGACCAAGAACCAAGACTCTGTGGTTGGAAGTGGGTAAGAAAGACTATTTGAATGGTCAATGCTGCTATATAGTCTGTCCGTCTATCAAGAAGAAGAAAAAAAGCCTAACCATATTCAACCCAACCCCAATCAGAGGGCTTTAAAAAAAAAAAAAAAAAAAAAGTCCATCTATAATCATTGATCCAAAAGTCGCAAAAGAATCTGCAATCTCCGCTTCCATCGGGCTTCAAGTTTCTTTTCTGCTCTCTTCTTTTGTCCCATCGTGATTGGGGGCCAGCAGTCCCCTCCCCATCTCTACCATGCCCGCCTCAGCCCACGTCGTCCGCCTCGCGTTCCCACTCTTCAAGTACGAAGACAAGCAAGCTGGCGAGGGGTGGGGGACGGCCGTGAAGAGATTTTTTTTCTGTTCGCATGGCCGACGACCTCCCCCCCCCTTGCAAGTGAGGGCGACAACATATACTGCATTCTGATGAGCGGTCCCACACCCACGAATCATGCAGCCCATTGACACCGGAGGAGGGGCCAAAGGCATTGATTTATAGCATCACGAGAATGCTATATGCGCCAATGAGAAAAAAAAATAAGGAAAACTCTGACAATTCGCTGCTCGGATACGAGATCGACATTTCACATGCTTCTCTTGTTTCTTCTCGAGTACCTCTTGCTCTGCAAACCACTATAGCCGCCCATATCATACAACTACCTCATGAACGCCAATATATACTGTACATTACTACGTCTCACACCATATGCATACATATATAAAGTCGTAGCAAATTTTGATGACTTGGACCTCGTCATCGAGGAATTTCATGGCACAGTATATATTTTTGCGGTCTCTCTCTCTTTTTTTTTTTTATTACAAGTCATATGCAACCCTCGCGTCATTTCCCTCTACACCACTAGTACTGCCTCTGCTCTTTTGCTCGTCTCTCGCAACGCGTAGCACGAAATACATCTCGGACAGCAGAGACTGCAACAAAAAAAAAAAAGGGTTCAACATGAATCATACACTAGAGTTCTCCCCGCGTGCGTCGGGGAAAAAAAAAAAAAAAAAAGGCCTGCGAACCCCGTCTCGGCGACCACACCGAATCTAGCATCTCCCTCCAGCTCCGGCGTCGTCCTACAACTTTCTCCCCGCCCCGCTTACCACTACAGCTTTGGGTATACACAAAGTCAAGTCGGGAGAATAGAGAAAAAGCATTGCATTGATAATTTCCAATATTACTCGTCTTTACCATTTTTCTCTTTTATTCCCTTCCGACTTACTATAGATCATGTTAATTCTATCAGCAAAAGGCCGGGATATCCGCGCAAGCCGCCGTCCATCCATCCATCCATCCATTCACCATCCCCTACTTCCCTCCCCGATTCCGCAACCGGCACTGGTCAAGAGGCCATAGTCTCCGGCTGTTATTTCCATCACGTCACCCTCCTCTCTCAAGTTTTGCAGACCCGAGGTCGATTTCAATTTACATACCCTCGACTCACCATTGGCAAGCCACATTTTTTTTTAAAAAAAATACACTACACCGGCTTCTTCTTCCTTCCCCCCTTCACCGCTCGTCGGCATATCCCCAAAACTCATCGAGATCCCACGACCACATAGACATTTTAGTCGTCGTCGCCGTATCCCCAATCTTGGCACATGTATTTGTCTTTTCTTTCATCATCATTTCACATATAGCCAGACCCCGTCCGTCTCATGCGTTGGCACAGACGGCAAACCAGTGCACACACACACACACACACACACTATATCAGATACTACTCTCATTTCCTAATTAAAGGAAAAAAAAAATCAATTTCATCTCCCCTAGCCATTAGCCCCCTTCCCCCTCCATTCCAACCCGAGCACTCACAACATCCCCATCAATATTCAATTTTCGTTATTGATTTCGTAAAGTAAGCAACGAAAATAACAAAAAAAAAAAAAAAAAGATTGTCTCACTCTTCCTCAAACAGCGAGGCGAAATTCTCCGGCTATACGGCACCACCTTATCTGCACCCCGCGACTCACTTATGCCAGTTCCAGACCCTTCACCCGCCCCTCCCTATGCAGTGAAACGACCCTGCAGCGCATTTCAAAATCTAGACCCCAAGAAAACCCGTCCCTTCCTATATAAAGGTTAAAAAGCATAATTGGAATTAAAAAAAAAACCCCCCATCCCACCGTAGCACTGCTTGTGGCCTTTTTCTCCCCCTCGACGCCTCAGGGATCCCTGACATCTCTTTTTTGCCCATCGGCATAATAGCTGAGGGTCTACCTATATGATGAGTCTGCCTATATCATAGCTACATGGCTTCCCATTGATATGCTTCAATTAAACCTCCCACATGTTTAGCTCACAGCACATGAACTCTACAGCCTTTTGCCGTCATATGTATCCAAGCTTGTTTCTTTTTTTTTTCACTTGCCTCTCCCATCGCCTCGGCAAAATAGCAGAAGCGTCCAGCCTCGCTCGGATCCCCAAATCCGAGACACTTCTTACTTTTTCCCCCGGACTCCTCATCCCCCTCCCTCTCCCTCCTTGCTGCCGCATTTATAAATAACCATCCATTTACAACGGTCTAAGCCTCTCCATTTAATCTTTGCATCAATCTAGAGCATACAAACATGCGAGCACTGGCAACAAATCATTCCCATTCGGCAATCATCTCGACTTCATCTTGTCTCTCTCCCTCTCCACCTCAACCTTTTCCATAACGCAATCTTGGAATACAGCAACACCACCCACACTCTGCGGACCCTCACACATTTTTGGTTTGCTTGTGTCGCATCGCATCTGCATCTCTGCCGTGGCGCAAACCATGCCGCTCCATTGGTCCGATACAGAGACGCTCCCGGCCGTCATAGCCGGGAATACGGCCCTTTGACCTTGCCTCCCAGCCCTCGCCCGCCCTGCTCCGTTCATCGCATCTTCTACTTTGCCCTGAAATCTTTTGATGTATCGTAAAGAGCAATATCGGCCGCCACCTACAGTACGTAATGGAGATATAAACGTGCACAGCGCATACGATTTCATCACCAGCCCATGCAAGACAGGTACCCGGTCTATCCCAAGACACAAAAAAAAAGAGAGAGACCAAAAGGTAGAAGCAGGGTACGACGACGACTGAGCCCAGGCCGTCATCGCACCCGTTGTCTTCATTCACTGTGTCGCGTCGTTACTCACGCGCTTCTCGTAACTCGTCAAATCTATGAAACGCACCAATCCATAGATGCTCCGTCTAGAGGCTCCTTCCATAAGTCCACCCAGCGGTGACGGACAAAGCACCAAAGCTGAGGAAAAGATTCACGAAACATAAGAAGTAAACAAAAGAAATCAAAACAGAGGGCCAGCCGAGCGGCATTGGCCAAGATCGCTCCTGCGCAGGTTCGCAGCTCTACATGGCCTCAAAGCCACATCATGCGAATGCTTTTGCCCACATATATCGTCCCTGGTCTTCGCCCAAATCCTCAATATACCTACGTATCCGACAGAAGAAGAAAAATTGCAACATTCAAAGTCCGAGAAATGATCCAATTAGTCTTTGTGTTGCAAGACGCAGGTGACCTCTAGCACACCACAGATACGCCCACTTTCCGTCACCGCAATGACCGACGACCCCCTCCCAGCCGCCCTCGACTCGTCGTCTTCGAGCCCTGCATCGCCACCATCGTCTCCCGTGCCGTCATTCATGCCCGGCATCGCTCGCAAAATGTCACGCGCCTTCCGAACAGTCGTCTCCGCGGACATGGCCAGCATGTCGTGGCACGACACCAACAGCGGCATATTGCATAGACTCCCATCCTGCACATGATCAAGCGGCCGCAGCAGCTCTTCGTCACTCAGGCTGCGCAGTAGGCTTGGCGCCGCCACGTCTTCACCCACCCGCACCCACCCATTCTTGGACGTGTACCCCGCGCGCAAGAGGCTCGCTCTGGTACTGCTGCAGTCAAGATGACTCGCGTCGTATATCTCGTCCCAGGGAATCGAGATTTGTCGAAGCGTGACGGCCTGGGGTGAAACGAGTCGCTGCTTGCTGAGTCTCGATGCACTTTTCACTGCTGCCGCCGCGACCCCAATAGCACCGCCAGGGTGATTCTTGGCAAAGGTACTGGCAACGTTAGGATGTAGCTCATGAGCAGTGGTCATTGCGAGCGCGTCACCGAGCGCGAGAGCGACCGTCGTCGACGTTGTCGGTGCAGAAACGCCAAAAGAGACCTTCTCGGGCTCGTGAACAGGTGCAGGGAGGAGAATAGTACCGGGCCGGCGCCTGATGAACTCGCACGTATTTGGCCGCGTATGCGAAGTCATGATGATCGTGGGCAGCGACTCGTCAAGATGCGGAAGCACCATCATCAGCTCTTGCGTCGATCCGGAATATGTGATGAACATGAGCGTGTCATCCGGTCCGACAATACCCAGGTCACCATGCAACGCCTCGGTCGGATGCAGGAAGACGGCACGGACCGCCAGGCTCTGGAATGTCGCCACAAGCTTCTTCGCAATGAGACCGGATTTACCGACTCCGATCAGGACCAGCTTGCTCTTCGTCGCAGACTGTCTTGCTATGACTTCGACGGCTTTGTGAAATCCCAGTCTTGCCACCGGGTCCGTCTCGTACAGCTGTGTGAGGTTCTTTAGTGCCGTCGCTTCTGCATTGAGCACATGCAGACCGCCGCGCAGTCTTCGCGCCCTGACGCGATCATCCTGTGAAGGCGACGGCAGCTGTCCCATGTTGGCAGGGCGCTCCGGTGAGGCATGTCGCGTGCCCGAACCGAAGTGGCTCCGTTCTTCCGACAGTTCGAACGCTTCGGGAGCGTCCTCGCAGGACGATGTGCTGTCGGCGGGTATTGACAATGGCGTTGGAGGCGATGGAGGCCGAGTAATCGGACGGCTCGTGCCATTGAGCACAATGACGGCGCTTGTTTGAATAGGGCGGTGCTCGCCCTTGGAGAATTCTCCCATCCTTCCGGTAGTGGTTGTAGCTCTATACTGCTGCCGCCGTAATGGGGGTTTTAAAGTGATTTCGTATTCGCCGAGGCTGCGAGGCGGAGCTCCGAGATAGATCCGGATGAACCGAGCAGATCACTCGGTTACGGACGAAGCGACGGGATCAACTTTTATATCGTTGGACCTGGCATTGGGCTTGTAGATGGACGAGCTGGCGGCGTATCGGTTTGTATATCGTAATGGATAGCTGTTGCGGAGCTAGTAAGGCTCGGATGGACTCATCCTCATACCCCGCCAAGTTTTAAACGCCGATAAACTTTTATTTTCCCGGCTCAGCTACAATGAGGCAGAAGCACGGTTCTTCTTCTGGTCCGGAAATATGGAGAAGTCTGGATGGAATCAGGCTCCCTGCGCAAACGGATGTCGGGGTAATCGATGCAGTTCTGTGACCATGGAGGGTATGCAAAGATCGCCATGCGAGGCGAGAATCAAGTTCTCATGTCGATGTCTGGGCCCGAGATCAAAACGGGACATCTGTCAATTGGGATTTTTGTCTGCGCATGGAGGGCACCTAGCGGAACGCTATTCCAAGCCAGGCCGTAGCGGTAGGACGGCGGGCGGAGCTTAGTGGTGACGTGCTCGAGCGATGCGTTGCAGAGTGCTGGCCGTGACGTGCGTGATGCAATGATAATGTATGGGTCGCCAGGCCGATGGTGTCTATTGGTTCTGCAAGGAGAGATCTGCACAACCGTCGCCCCATTTGCGAACGGATGCGGCATGTTGCGACTACTTATCAGTGCTTTGTCAGCGAGCACCAAGGCATCCGCGACAATCATCGAGCAGGTTTGACTTTGGAGGTGGCCGTGCCTGCTGCATGGCAACCAAGTAGCTGAGATACCCGATATCTTGCGAGATTGCCGATGCACGCGCCAGCGCATCTCTCGGGCCAGGCATGTGTTGGCGATTTGGCTAAAGCTCGAGGTTGCCCACTCTCGTCCGAAGCGTCCGAATGGATTGCGGGCCGGTCGCTATCTAGGTCTAGGTTCTGAGCACGAATGTTGGCCGCAAGTTTTGGTGATGAAATAGCTGCCTCAAGCAGTCTACCGTTGGGGGTAAAGAGCGTGCATGACCTCGCAGTCACCTCGAATTGACGGTATCGGTCGTCGTGTTTGTTTGTTTGATCATGTGCTGTCGGAAGAACCCTATTATGTACATGCATACAAACTAAAAGGTACCTTCTATACCAACCTACCAGTCCTAGGTACCTCTACTAGTAGTACTGTACAAGGGCGAGCTACTACAGTACGTGCCTGCTGTGCACGTCGTGAACCGGCCGCTATACAGTATCGTACTGCCTGTCAGCTGTCAGCGGGACCACTACGGCCGGCTGGCGCGGCCTTGTTCCGTCAGCGCTGAGCCTCAAAGCAAAGCCTCATCAACAGCAAAATTACTCAGCAGCATCGCCCGCAACACGCCAGCCGGCTCGTCGCTACCGGTAAGCTGGACCTCTGCTTCTGCCTTGAGCCGCAATCATCGTCTTTCCTGCCTACGTCTGCCGCCGCACTCGTTGCATGGTCGTTCAATGACAGTGGCCGCCTTCGGTTCCATCCGAGTCATCCGCCATGGCGCCTCAGGCCAAGGGCGGCAAGAGCGCATCATCCAATAGGAGCAGTTCCGCCAAAGAGATGGTCGACGATGGAGGGAAATCAACAGCTCCCCCAAGAAAGCGCAGAACCCGGCCCTCAGGCTGCGGTAGCTGTCTGTGGTACCTCGTCGTCGCCGCCGCCTGCGTGATTGCGACTCTGCGCTTCTTTGGCTCATCCAACGACTTGCGCCCGTGGTCGCGCCTGGGAGACTGGGGCTTCTATGAAGATGACGATGCTCAGGAGCCGCCTCCAGGGCTCGCCCCCCCTCACGAGACGGACCGCTACCTCCTCGGCGTTGGCAAGGCTGACATCACTGGCCCGGTGGTTGAGCTCAACATGATGGGCTATGCCGACGCCAGTCAGATTGGAAGCGGACTACGTCAGCGCATATACTCGCGTGCGTTCATCGTTGGCGACCTCGAAAACCCCAAGGATCGCTTTGTTTATCTTGTTCTTGATACTCAGTCTGGCGATACGGCTGTTCGCTATGGCATTCTCAAAGGCTTGCGAGACCTGGGGCCAGCCTATTCCATGTACAACCATGACAACTTGGCCGTCACGGCGACACACTCGCACTCGGGTCCGGGAGCCTGGCTAAACTACCTCCTTCCGCAAATTACCAGCAAGGGTTTTGACAAGCAGAGCTTCCAGGCCATTGTTGATGGCTGCGTGCTCTCCATCCGGAGAGCCCACGAGAGCCTAGCCAGCGGTACGTTGAGCATCGGCAGCACCAAGATTTTCGGCGCAAACATCAATCGCAGTCTATTCTCATACTATGCCAACCCCGAGGCGGAACGCGCACGCTACAATGTGAGCTCGGAAGACGATGGCTCAGTGGAAAAGGACATCACCGTGCTTAAGTTTCAGAGAGAGGCGGACGGAAAGAACATTGGCATCTTGACCTGGTTCCCCACCCACGGCACTTCTATGCAAGCCAACAATACGCTGATTACAGGCGACAACAAAGGTCTTGCAGCAGATCTTTTCGAGCGCCGAGTACGTCATGGCAGCAGCGAGTCGGCCGATTTCGTTGCCGGATTCTCGCAAGCCAACATGGGCGACGCAAGCCCCAACGTCCTAGGCGCATTCTGCGAGGACACCGGTGAGCCCTGCGACTTTAGGACAAGCAGCTGCAGCGATGGCCGACCGGGATCCTGCCGCAGCCGTGGGCCCTTTTTCCACAAAAACGACCGCGGCGCGTCGTCTTGTTTCGAAATTGCTCACCTACAGGCCGACGGGGCCATGAGAGTATACGAGGATCTCAAGAGCCGGGAGGGCAACGTCAAGGGTGTAGGGGTCAAGGCAATCCACGAGTTCCACGACATGGCCGGGTTCGAGTTTGTACTTGCCAACGGGACGGCAGCACGCACATGCCCGGCGGCTCTCGGGTACTCGTTTGGAGGCGGCACCAGTGATGAGCCGGGGCATTTTGACCTGGTACAGCATGGCAGCAATGCGACCAACTCGTCCCCGATCTGGCGAGTGGTGCGCTGGCTTCTGAAACCGCCGAGCCAGGAGCAGATAGATTGCCAGTACCCAAAACCAATAGTCTTGGATGTTGGGGAAGTGGGACGGCCGTACGAGTGGACGCCAAACATTGTGGACGTCCAGACCTTTCGAGTTGGCCAGCTGCTGATCGTCGTCAGTCCCGGCGAGGCCACGACAATGGCGGGCAGACGGTGGAAGGAGGCTGTCGCGGCGCAGAGCAGAAAGCAGCTGAACGAGGACCTGGCAGGCCAGGAGCCGGTTGTGGTGATTGGAGCACCAAGCAACAGCTACACACATTACATTACGACGGAGCAAGAGTATAGGTAAGCTTTGCGCGGCGGGTGGGGATCCTCCCGACAGATGCTGACAGTTGCAGCATTCAACGTTACGAGGGTGCATCGACGCTGTACGGGCCGCATACTCTGGCGGCGTACATTAACCGTACCTTGGAGACGATGCACTACCTCAAGGCGACACACCCCAGCCCCCGAGCGGGGCGCCGCGTACGGCGGCTTCCGCCCGACAACAGTCGCAGATCAATGAGCTTCATTACAGGCGTGGTGTTTGACCGGACAGGATCGGGCAAGTATGGCGATGTCAGAAGCGATGTCAGCAAGACCCAGTTTGGTCGGGGCGAAACGGCGACGGCAACGTTTGTCGGCGCGAACCCACGGAACAACCTCAGGCTAGAGGGCACGTACGTCTCCGTCGAGCGCAGACAGGGACCGGTCGCGGGGAGTGGAGGGGCGGCGAGATGGGAGAGGGTGCGGGATGATTCGGACTGGAATCTCGTGTTTCGATGGAAGCGGCTGTCCGGCATCCTGGGCACGAGTGAGGTGAGCGTGGAATGGGAGATTGAGGACTGGGCAGAGGCGGGAGAGTATAGACTTCGATATTTTGGAGATGCCAAGGCGTTTGGGGGGAAACTGACGGCTTTTGAAGGGGCGAGCGCAACATTTCACGTGGGATAGGCTTGATTTTACGTTGGATGGAACTCTTTAAACTCATGCATGACGGCGCATTTCCATGACACCGGGGCGATTTCTCGCCATGATCTTTGCATCTGACAGTGCATGAAAACCAGTGGTATTTGGTGCGGACAGTTGCAATAGATTTACACAAGGAGTGAATTGATGACTACAACATTCGGGAACACTTGGGGAGATGTGCTTGACAGTTTAGAAACCTGCGCGGTGCAAGCTAGAGTTCGGTTCTCTGAGCTACCTTATTGTTGCTACTGTGGGCAGGGGCCAATCCAGCTGTCGGCATGTTTTCCCCGAGTCGGACAAGACGGGAGAAGAGGGACAGGCGGGTTAGCGCAGAGGCGGCAAGGAGAGCGCGCAAGGTCACGGTCAGGCACGGACGTTTTGTTTGCTCCATGCATGGCAAAGCTTAAATAAAAATCGAAAAAATATACAAAATATAAAAAACAGCCAATCCTGAAAAAGAAGGTGTTGTATAACGCACGGCGCATGTCTCGTCGGAACAGATGGAAGAAGATATAATTCTTGCTCGTGGGCAGGTCTTGTTTTCTCATTGGATGTTTTCACCACGGCGTCCTCCTCAGACGCAGCAGCAAAAGAGAAAAGGACGGTATGACGTCACGTGATCTCGTACTAGAGAAAGGGGAGAGAGGGGCCGTCGTCATCGGGGGACAAGGGTATTGAACCGGGGGGGGGTTCAACTCTGATAAGAAAAAGGAGAGCTTGCGGAGGTTATTAGAGGAACTATTAGAAGGAATTCGACATGTCCAAGAAACGGGTCTTTTTTTTTTTTTTCTTTGTTTAAATTTGAGATGCTTGAGATTGTATCAAAGTGCAAAGGAGCCGATATGCTTTACTGAATGGGCTTCGAGTTGCTTGTGAGAAGAGTGCTATGTAGGGGAGTGACGCTACTTTTCAAGGGGACTGGACCCCATGGCGATCGACAACGTTATTCTTTACAGATGCATGTTTGTTTTTGTTTTTTTTTTTTTTCGTTCCTGGTAGTGGCGAAGCACAATGATTGACGAGAGGGAAAAGAAGGGCGACTTTTTGATCGCCGCAGAGGGTTTATGACTCGAAGAGACGCCGACGGCTGTCTCTGCTTTTATATTAGCATTTCATTTCGAAAGCATCTCTATAAAGCCGGAAAGCAGCTCCGTAGAGAATCGAGAGTCGGGGAAGGGGGGTGTGACGTAAGCCAACCACCGATACGATGACAGCCAATCATACCAGGTCAAAGCACGTGAATGGCTCCGCGGTAGGCGACAACTGGGCATCATCTTCGGGTGGCTTTTATTTTCGGATTTTAATATGGCAACTACATCGCCGAGCACTTTGCGGCACGATATGTGCGCGACAGGCCTTTTTGCATGTTCCTCCCCCCCCCCCTTATCAGCAGCTCCTTATCAGACACCTTGTAGCCTATCAAGCGTTGACGTTTCTCTTTATACTTTTTTTTTTGCTCAGGCCGGCTTTTCTTTTTTTTTTTTTTTTTTTTTTTTTTTTTTTTTTTTAGTTTTCCTATCCGTTGAACGTTTGCTCAACGGTTTTTCACGTTATTCTACAGCATTGATCCCACTATCAATTACGATAAATGATGATGACGATAGCATTGATGGAAGATGGCCAAATCCTTGAAATCCTACAAGAGGCATCTTCTCCCCCACCCGTCACATCATCATACCTCTTCCCCAATTATGCCCACAAAAATCACACCCAAGTAAAAAATTAAAAGCCTGTAAATCTCTCTACGAGCTTCGATCGGCACATACATTTGTTCCATTTTTCTAGATAATAATCGCTAGCAAAAGAATCATGAAACCGACCCCTGGTCGTGTACATGTCCCTCTTTCTGCCGCCGCCGCCGCCGCCTCCAGTCCTTTTCGTTCGCTCTTCCCTTTCTACCTTGCCACTTGAAGTCTGTAGACAACCACTTTTTTTCATTTTTATTCTCATTTATTTTTATCCTATATTCTCTCCTCCAAGCTTGAAAGTGTTCAATGTAGTCTGGTACTACTTGCCCGCTTTCCCTGAACAAGAACCTCGGCCTCGCGTCAGCACAGAAATCCCGCCCATACACCACCAGCAAGTTCCGCATCCGGCTATAGCCTCAATTCACCTGTCAAAGCGAGCTGTAAACTTTGCCATAGGCCCATCACAGCATACCGAATTCCTCTGAAGCTTCTCCGATAAATCAATCCTATTGTTTCCGCATATCCCCCTTCTTTTCTCTGTTTTTTTTTTTGGATATCGGCTTTTTTCTTTTTTTTTAACTTATACTTCTTGCTTGCTTTCCTTTGCTTGTCTCACCACTACTACAACGATACATACACAACTCTCGACGCCCGCTTCTCTGGCAGCCTCTGCCATGATGGGCGCCAACCTGGCCCCCGCCTATCCCTCTCGCAGCCTCAAGACCGTCGTCCTTTCATTCTTTGGAACATGTCTGTTCTTCACCCTGCATCACTTCTCCAGCCTCCCCGGGCCCCGCGACTACCCGCATTACATCTACGACCACCTCGCCACCTACTTCGAGCCGGGCGTCTACAACAACACCCTCTATCAGAACGGCACCGAGGCCGCCGTCCACTCTCAGTGGAACTTTAGCCAGCCATGCCACGGCTTCCCCAGCACCCAGGATGTCATGGTCGTCATGAAGACGGGCGCCACCGAGGCCTTTGACAAGATGCCCACCCAGCTACTCACCAGCCTGCAATGCATACCCGACTTTTTGCTCTTTTCCGACCTGGTATGGGACCTCCTCTTCCTCGTTGTACCATGTGACTTAATTTCTAATTTCATTTTATTTCGTTTTTCAGGAACAACAAATCGGCAAATATCACATCTACAACGTCCTTGACGGCGTCCAGGACATTATGCAGAGCGATCGCGCCGAGTTCCGCCTCTACCGTGCGCAGCAGGACTGCCCCATCTCGCAGAAGGAGTGCACAAAGGGCATGCCTGGGGGATGGGACCTCGACAAGTACAAGTTCATCAACATGGTTGTGCGCACCTGGCAGATGCGTCCCCAGAAGAAATGGTACCTCTTTGTCGAGGCCGATACCTACACCGTCTGGCCGAACCTCGTCGACTGGCTCAACACCCAGATGAACGCCACAGAGCACATCTATGTCGGAGGAATCGCCTACCTGGGCAACCTGCCCTTTGCCCACGGCGGCACCGGCTACGTCATCTCTGGCGTATTGCTCGAGCGCCTCGTCCAGCACGTCACCGACAGCGGCATGGACAAGTTTCATGAAATGGCCAAGCACACCTGCTGCGGTGACGCGCTCCTCGCGCAGGTCCTCGACGACATGGAGGTGTCCGTGCAGAGGGCTTCTCCCATGTTCAACGGCGAGAAGCCCAACACGCTTCCCTTTGGGCCCCGCGACTGGTGCCAGCCGCTCTTCACCATGCACCACATGAACTCGGAAGAGATCAGCTCCGTCTGGCAGTACGAGCTGACGCGCACCAAGACGGCGCCCCTGCAGATCCGCGACATCTACCACGGCCTGGTCGCCCCCAAGATGGTGCCGCGCCGGTCCGGCTGGAACAACCAGGCCGAGCAGAAGTGCTTCAACGCGGCCTCCCACAACCAGGGAAACGTCATCGAGAGGCACGCCCACGAGTCTGCCGAGGCGTGCGCGCGGGTGTGCGCCGCCGAGGGCCTCGACATACAGGCCGACGAGTACGACGGGCTCGAGACGGACGAGGAGCGCGACGCCCACATCGAGCTGCGCTACCGCCTCAAGATCGCGCAGCAGTCGGAACCCAGCCAGCGCAGCTGCTTCCAGTGGCGGTACCGCAGCGGCAAGTGCTGCGTGAGCGACTACTTTCGTCTGGGCTACCCCACGCGCGCGCACAACGAGGACGACGCGACGAGCGGCTGGTTCGTTGACGGCATCGACCGCTGGATCGACGAGTTTGGCCAGTGCGGCGAGAATGCCGAAGGCAGTGGCGGCAGTGGCAGCAGCGCCTCGGCCTGGGTCGAGCCGGAGTGCATGGGAAGGTGGTGTCCCAAGGAGATTGAGGCGACGAGGCTGAAGCAGCAGCAGCAGCAGCAGCAGCAAAAGGCCATGGAGCAGCAGGTTCAGGACATCCTGAAGCAAAAGGAGGCGGAGCGCCAGGCAGCGTCGCAGACGCAGAGAGAGGGCGGCGGCGGGAACGCCGAAGGGGAAGAGACTGATGATTTGCGATGAGGAGGGGGGGTCCTAAGACCAATGGTGGTGGTGGGGGCGCTTTAGTAAAATTATTCATTGGGATGGCGTTTCTTTTTTTCCCCGGATCATGGTTTGGATTAGAATACTTTCTTTCCTTTTTCTTTTCTCTACTTCTTTTTTGTATATCGAAATGAACAAGACTTTGAATCCTTGCACATGAATACCCTATGATGGACATGCAAGTTTACCCCGAAATGGGAGGAGTAATTCTAGACTAGAAATGTACGCGATAGTCTCGGCATATTTACGACGAAACGACTTGCAGAGTGATACAGATACATCAATCACGGGCCCAGAGCATCGACAATTTGTCTAAGCGGCAAAAATGTGTCAAAAAGAAGCTCTATTCTAGATTATCCAGGGCTAATCTCCGGTACAGGGAATCGAACCCTGGGCTGCTCGGAGGTCAAAGGTAATTAAGCCAATGAGAGCGAGCGATGTTAGCCACTACACCATACCGGATTGGATGACTTGGCCTTGTTTGAGTATATAGATTTTACGGCGAGTGGTGGTGTTGGAAGACGAGGTTGATTCGATGTGTTGCCTGCGCGTATAGGCCTTGTTTGAGTATATAGATTTTACGGCGAGTGGTGGTGTTGGAAGACGAGGTTGATTCGATGTGTTGCCTGCGCGTATAGGCCTTGGTCAATGCTAGGGGGGTGCTGGCTAATGCTTCCTATGCGGGGAAAGGTTGTTGCAAGATTACCAAGCGGATAGTAACAATAAACATCGGGTTTAGGAGTCGTGTCCGTGTATATAAGTTGTGCTCGGCATGTCAACGAGGTTCTGTCGGGCATATGCTGAGAAAGGAGCTTGTAAGTGAGAGCTTCTGGGGCTCTCATCACTGAGGTTACACTTGGCGACTAAAAAGAAGATGTGCTAGACGGATTTCTCGGCGAACGACAAGGAGCAGAATCCTGTGACTCGCCCTGTAGAGGTTGAACAGCGTTGCGGTGGACGTTCGGCAGTGTCACGCAGAGCGGCGCCGATCTGGAGTCGTATGTTTATAGCCGGGCACGATGAAAGTGAATCTAGCTATAGGACTGTCGTCCCGGGAGTCGGGGTGCCACTCAGGAGCAGGTGGTAATCTACCCCTTGGAGTGACAAGATAGCATAATCTTGTAAGCAAGCCTTGGTCATGTCGCAAGTACTCGATTTATGTCCCGCGATAAGCTTTAAAGTTTATACACCCTAACTACCCAACTTGGCCGATACTCTTTGGAAGTTGGGAATTCTATAGTTTGTTCGTTCTATCCAAGATATCACGATGTTCTACATAGACGATCACCTCACGACGCAGAAAGACAGAGAACTGGCTGCCAGAATTACTTCATGGCGGATGACTCAGACTTCCAACAAAAGAAAAATTTAAAGATTCTTAAATACCATGCAGGATTTTCATTTTATTTTTCTATGATAATTCAACAAGACTTTACGTATTTAAGATTTCTTTTAGTGGCAAGTTTTACTTTGTCTACAGATCAATATTCGAGGTTCTTACTCTCACGATTTAAACTACAGTTTGATTAGATCAATGCCTAACTAATCATTAAAAACAATATGGTGACTGTTGAATATACATGTGATTCTAGATAAACAACGTCATTATACAATAAACTCAACAAAAATGAGTGCCAATATAGTACGGTTACCTGATGCATCTGGTGGATGCGGCGCTAGCCAAACAGAGGCGCCGCAAACACGAAACAAACAGCCCGCCATTCGTTGTTTACCCGCGCCGCGCGCCGCCCGCCATCGTTTCCTCCAGACTTTGCAACCGCCATCTGTACCTAAACCTCCACGCCCAGGTACGCCCGTTTCCCTTCCCCCGCAGACTCATGATTCATCATGCCCACCCCCTTGTTCCAGACGGCTCGAGGACTAACACCAAAAGTCTCAGCACGGCATAGCCCCACCACCGCAACACCGTAGCCTTCCCTTCCTGACCGACTCGACCCCCGCGAGTGACGACATTGCTGAAACGTCTCCTACCGCGCCACATTAGCTTCATCTTCCTCGCCCAGCATGTCTACACCGGTACGATTCAAAGCAGCGCGGCCGGAGGGACCGATCAGAGCCTGCAAGGGATCGGTTGCGCAGTGTTTCCTTTTGCTAATGTGTGCCTGTGTAGCCCGTCGCCTTCAACCGTCTCAAGCAAATCGCCACCGATGTACGAGAGAAAAAAACACGCCTCCGGCAGCTACCGGTCGCGGCGACTCGTTGTGATCTCCTCAACTGCTAATGCCGCTCTCAGGTCTGCAACAGTGCCATTGGCAACGCCGAGTTTTACGACCACGCCAAGACGGAACAATGGAATTCCAGCATTATTGTAAGGCGATGCCGAATCCCTGGCGGCACGAGGCTGTCTGTCCTTGGCACTTTTTTTGCTGACCATTTGACCCTAATCTTTGGGTCGCGCGCCATGCAGAGTTCCATGTTAAAAGCCGTCATCTCAGAGTCGACCCCGCAGGGCGGCAGCGCGCCGTCGTTCAAGTTCGCCTGCAACAGCACCATCGTGCAGCACCTGGTGCCGACGTCGTCGCTCAACAAGCCGCGGGTCGGCGCCGACAGCAAGGACGAGCAGCCGCACATCTCGACGAGCACCGAGGCGACGCCGGCGGCCACGGCCACGGACGGCAAGCCACACGTCGGGCGTCGCGGCATGCACAGCGCGACCGGCGCTTACTGGGACGAGAAGAAGGACGGCATGTGGACGTTCAAGTACGATGGCGGCGAGGGAAAGGGCATGGATGTTGTGATTATGCTCATATGGGTTGCCATCTGAAAGAACCGTACCCACGTCGGAAGGAATATGGAGAGGGCTGTCGTTGGACATTTGCATTTTTAGACGGTCGTGTCCTCTTTTAAGACGACCCTACTAAACTCAGTTTGTTTGAGGGCATAACGACTACTAGCATATAAGAAACCAGGGGCTTTTCTTTTGTTTACGGCTTGTCGTGTACATGTCTTTGAGTAGATGTTGACGGAGCGCACACCAAAAAGACAAGTCGCAGACCGCGAGAAGCCTGGAGACATGAGTCGCGCAGCTGGCATATATGGTTCGAATACTGCCCTACTCTCCTGTAGCCGTGATGGCATCCGGTCGAAGCTCTTCGACAGCCCGATGCCGCTGCTGGAGCCGTCACATGCTCCGCGTCGGCGATGAATCTTTCTCCGGCTCGACACCGATCAGCAGTACCGAAAAGAACGAAACGCACAGTAGCGCCCACGATCGCAAATGACATGAAAAAAAATTCGGTCCCTTGATTTGGTAAGGATCCCCTACGATCTTCAGACTCACAGACCAACTCGAAGAAAAACCCTCGAGACAACGCCGCTGGCAACATACCATGACGCAATTTAGTCACATTTGTGGGTGGGTGAAATATAGTGGAGGGAGAGGGGGGGGGATACGACCTTTTTTGCGACGGCAAGAAAAAAAAAAGTGTCACGAGGGCGGAGGCTTCCGTGTCGATGAGCGCATATAATGAATCTTTTTCATCTTTTGCTTGGCTCAGCCTACGATCCATGCTCGGCGGGTGTCCAGGGTCGACGCCGCGGAAAAAAAAAAAAAACGTGGCTTTGCCTTGTACGAGTTGTTCTATACATTGATTCACATTCTTCTTTTTCTTCCAGTTGGGACAAAGCAGCTATTTCGAAATAAAGATTCCCCTTCACCGAACCATGACGCAACAGAAAGAAAGAAAAGCTGGGGCCTGCTGGAGAAAAGGGGTACCTCCACCAGAGAGAGAGTCCACTCTGATTATAGAGGTCACGATCGTGGCAAAATAATTACAAGCAAAAGGGTAAAATAAGAGGACCCGGTGTGGATAGCAGTGGTGCGCTACGATAAAAACCAAAAGAAGTGCGTGTACCTAAAGAACCAGACGGCCTGCAACGACTCTGCAACGACTCTGCAACGTCTAATGCAACGGCGTTATAGAATGTTTCACAAAAACCAACAACTTCCTCGAATTCCCACATACTGGCTGCCAAAATCACCTGATTCAGCCTCGAAGCGCGATTCATGCAGAAAAGGGAAAAAAGAAATTAAAGAGCCAGACCAAAACTCCGGAAGTAGCCGAGGCAAAGACCTCTCTTACCTTCACCTTCTCGTTAAAACTGTTCGAAAAAAAAGGAGAGCTACCCTTATGAGATTAGTCCGTCCCTGTAGTCTGTTGGCCGCCTTTTTTTTGCCTCGTCGGAGCGGCATCGCCGTGACCAAATGCCCACTTAACAGGGCGGGCAAAGCAACATCCCCTCCCCCCCTTCCCATTCCGAAGCTCTCCAGTGTTCTAACTAATACGGTGATTTTTTAAAATGGAGTGGGAAAGCGGGTTGTTTGTATGAGGACCCTTTTTTTGTCAGATTAGTAGATGTTGTTTAAAAAGATATCGTGACCCGCTGCTTATGCTCACCGACCGCTTCCCCGCCATATCTCATCTCTACTATCTTGATGACGGATGAATCCCTTACAGTCGAGAAACTTGACAGATTGAAGTTGTTGAATACCTGTTTCATAGTGTAACTCTGCCTACTCGCAGCTTCTCGTCTCCCCCCCCCCCCTTATGGTCGACATTCTTGCCTCGGCGCAACGGACATCCTCCCGCTCTCCCTCCGAATCCCCGAAAGCCGACACAAACGTCTCATTTTCCGCGGCAATTTGACGATAACGACCGGTCGATTCTTCTGCAAAGGATCTACAGTATCCCCGGCTACCTCCCTCTTCGCACATCATCCATATCAATACTGCACAATGGTCGAGTGGCTCGCCGACCACACCGCCCACGCACAGCGTAACCGCGACCACCTCCCCGCGAAGCGTCCTCCGCGCAGGGGCCACTCCGTCACCGACTACCAGGGCGACGCCCTCCCCGAGCTCCTCGTCGGCCTCCAGATCACCGCCCTCTCGCCGCCCTTCCCCGCCCACCACGTACCCACCGAGGCCTCCATCCCGGAGAACGCCGTCCTACGCACCGCCACACCGCCAGTAACCCCCGGCGCGCAGCAACAGCAGCAGCAGTACGCCTTCCCGCCGCGGCCAAGGCTCAAGGCCAAGGTCCCGCGCCGCTCCTACTCCGCCACCGACAAGGAGCCCGAGGACCGCGCCGTCGCGCCGGACCAGCCCCGGCCGTCGGCGCGCACGAGCCTGCTCGACCTCCCGCCCGAGCTGCACTACGCCATGCTCGACTTCCTCGACCCCATCGACGCCGTGTGCCTCGGCCTCGCGCATCCGGACCTCTACGCCATCCTCCGCCGCAAGCACGCGGCGCCCGTGCCGCTGAGCAGCCGCTATGCGGGGCCCAACGACCTCGAGTGGGTGTGGCGCGGCGTGCGGCACATGAGCGCCGAGCAGCAGAGGTTGCACTTGCTGCGCCAGCACCGCAAGGAGGCTATGGAGGCCGAGGAGAGGAAGAGGAGGGGTGCGACGGCGGCGGATAACGGCGGCGGCGACGGCGGCTTGGAGAGGCTTCGCGTCAGGGGACAGGTATACTGCCGCAAATGCGGCATCTCCCGCTGCGAGCTGCACCGGCACATCAGGGACTGGATGGGCGACGAGTATGAGTACTGCGACGTCAGGGAGCGGTTCGGCGCGCCGGCTCCCCCCGGAGCCAAGTCGTACTGCTTCATGAGCTCGCCCAAGGATCGCTGGCGCTGCGGCCGCCACGGCGGCGTGAAGACAACGGCGGGGACGCCCGTGACGACACCTGCAGTTTGACGGCGACGGCGTCGAGTGTCATGATTATGAACAAGTCTTCTCGCTCTTTCTTTTTGGATATTAGCCACGAAATCATTATACAGAGTCCTGCCCACGCAAAGTCTTGGGAGGCGTGCGGTGCGGAACTGATTGGTCTCAAGGAGCATAGGTCACAGCAAGGACTCTGATTATACATGTTCTTTTTCTTTTGGATAGAAGCATCTTTGATGTATGGTTGAACGGGGTCTCGCTGTCGGGATAGAGGTCATAGGACATATCGGTGGAAGGGATGGATTTTTAACAAAGGAAGCATTTTGATACCTTGAGGTACTCGTATACCCTAGACGACGTTGTCATCGGAATATATGCCAAAGCCCAACCGCCTCCACAGACATAATTACCAGAATTTGCTTTGTATGCCTATGGCACGGAGGCATATAGCTACTGCGATGATCGCGCCCCGTCATGGTACTGTATCAACTCCAATAACTCGGTATGGTCATGTCGTGCAAGGATTGTTGGCGGCCCCGTACGTATTCAGTCGCCTTTTGTCGAATTCTATAGAGATGCACGTGACAGCCGGCCAACCACAGCACATCGCATCCCACGTGCTTTCCAGAAGCGGCCTGGAACTCGAGATACCTCTGCAGATTTACAGTGGGGCCAGACATGATTCAACTCGGCGGGCAGCTTTCTCCAACATTACAATCAGGACCAATTTTTTTTTAAATCACTCGCTTTGCTCTATATTGTTTTCTCGTAATCATCAACGCAGCTGTATAAAGAAAACATAGCGTCCTCTAGCCAAGCGACTCAGTCTTGCCCGTCGTCGAAAGCCCCCGTCAACACGCCGACCATTCGCGCTCTGCCCGCACCCGGTGCCCGCATTCGTCCATCCAACCCTTCACCAGCAGCCCCGGCGACCACACTGCTCTCTATCCGACCGCGCCGGTCCCGTTGATACTCCAACCGGTCCTCCAACCCGACATTGTCACCTGCAGGACATCTCCCGAATCAGTCCGCCCATCATGTCTTCCCAGCCTCTGCTCCAGACCGCACCAGGTACACAAGAAAATACCCTCTCTCTCTCTCCATGCATACCGCGGAGGCTAACATCCCGTGACAACGCACCACCAGGCAAGCGCATCGCCCTGCCGACCCGCGTCGAGCCCAAGGTCTTCTTCGCCAACGAGCGCACGTTCCTCAGCTGGCTCAACTTCACCGTCGTCATCGGCGCCCTCGCCATCGGCATGCTCAACTTTGGCGACCGCGTCGCCTTCATCTCCGCCTTCCTCTTCACCGGCGTCGCCATGCTCACCATGATCTACGCCCTCGTCACGTACCACTGGCGCGCCAGGTCGATACGCGTCCGCGGCCAGGCCGGCTTCGACGACCGCTTCGGCCCCACGGTGCTCGCCATCATCCTCCTGCTGGCCGTCGTCGTCAACTTTGTCCTGCGCATCATGGATACCTCCAAGAAGCAAAAGGCGGCCAATTGACATGGACGTGCGACATGTAGCGGCGGGGAGATGTAGAGCACATGTCTTGAGAATATTGGGGCTACTTGATGAAGGGGGGGTCAAGATATATCACTCGTTGACGCATATATCTTGGTTATGCAGCACATGTTGGATACAGTTTCTTTTTTGTAATACATTTTACTTTTGATAGCGGCAACGGGAATGGTAGTAAAAGTCGTTGCTCAATTTGAGCGGGTATCTTCTTTTCAGCTAATGCGATATTGCCTCATGGATAACTAATAATGCTTGATGTCCTAAGGTTCCAACCTTCCTCGTAGGACTCTTTCTAAACACAATTTGTACATCATCCTCCACTCGACTGCACCGTCACATCCTCCCGACCTTTGAGCTCAGGCATCGGCACCAGAGACAGGAATATCCGCAAAGACTTGGTCGTCCGATCCGGGGGTGGGGGCATCACCGCCTTTTCGAAGCGGGACTGCATCGTCTCAAACTCATCGTCTTCCTCGTCCTTCGCCTCCTCCGCAGCACTGTCCAGTACCGTCTCCTCCACCACCGACGCCGCCGCCGCCGCCGACGCCCTTCCCTTCCTCCTGCGTTCAGCCCGCGCGGCGACGTCCGCGCTCGGCAAATCGAACAGCTGGTTGTACTGGTACCATGTCGCCGCCCGACCCTGCGCCCCCAGGACGCGCTTGCACTGCTCTGCCACGGTGATCATCTTGCACACCTCCGCCGTGCGCGCGTGCAGCAGCGCGACCCTTGGCAGCGGCCGCGCGCCGCTCCCCTCGCCCGCGCCGCCCAGGAGGTGCGACGTGACGTGGGCGACGCGCTTCCGTATCGGCGTCGACGAGATTACGGAGGCGGGCAGGACGTCGTACTTTGCGCCGAGCTCTTCCAGGACGGCGGCGTGCGGCGCAAACAGCGGCGAGTCTCGCGGCCGCGGTGATGGTGCGGCGGCGGCGGCGCCCGGGTCGCTTCGTGATCGCGCCTTCTTGGCGGGCCTCTCGTGGTTGGTCGAAAGCTTGCGCTTCTTGTGGGCAGCTTCCATTTCAGGACCGGGCATTGCTGGCGGAGATGACGGGCAGTGTGAATCAAAAGATGTAGGTCATTTGTTGGTAGGTACGTGGAGGAAAGGAAACAAAGTTTATAGGTGGGGGCATTCCAACAATAGGGTAGGATGGCATCTCCAGGCAGTGAGAATCAAATCACCTTGATTAGGCAATTTTGAGAGGACATCTAGATCACTTAAAACTAATCAGCGTTTCGGTGGTCTTGATTTGCTCTTTAGGCCTACTTTTCGATTTATCTAGGTACCGTCGCGCCATTTGTTGGTACGTTATCGACTTCCGAATGGGCAGGCTATAATCAACGTATCAGTCATATCTCCGCAGAGTGCGCTGTAAGCAGAACACTCAATCAAAATTCAAGGCTTTAGTACTTAGTAGCGGATTGATATCTATATAGCTCAGCACGATACCGCCAGAAGATTTAGAACTAAATCCTAGAAGCTCACCTGTCGCTACAATCAACAGTTCCTGGAATTCCATGAAGAACAGACTTGATAAGATTTTATAAACAGCAGTTTCGTATTCGCTCTTGTAGCTCAGTTGGTTAGAGCGTCGTACTAATATAGCACTCTGTTATAATTGGTGATGCGAAGGTCGTAGGTTCAATCCCTGCCAGGAGCAGAGTCTCCATCACAGATGCCTGTGATCCTCACTTTTTGTAAAGTACTGTTTTTTTTTTGTAAAGTACTGTTTTTTTTGGCGTTTGCCGGCGATTTTTTATACCCCGCACACGATGATGCTTACCCATAACGCCTGGGGAAAGCATTAATAGGTCGGGTGTCAAACGTTTAGACATAGCTTTGGGAGTCATGGCTTAGTTACTCTGTGCGATGTGGCACTCCTGATATACATCACGACCAAGTTTCCAAGATGGAAAACGCAGTCAATAGATAACGTCCTTTCAATGACGAACGCGTGAGGCGGTGAAACATCGGCTCCCACCGGCGAAGCAGTGTTGAGAAGTAGTCTGATGATACTAAGCATCTATTTCTGCTGTTACTCTGAAAGACCGTCACATCTTTACAAGATTCGTACAAAAAGTAGTATCTATTTGAGTTTCGCTGCGAAACAAGCGTAAAACTCAGGATCCGGCGGCCTCGCTAGCGCTACGCCAATCGTGCCAGATAGATGGAGCCAGCGTTGCAGCGGGCAGCCAAAAGCTGAGGCTTGGAAACCGGACAGCCGGTCTTTCGAAGCTACTGATTGGCTGCGCGGAAGAAGAAGCAAAGGCCGATTCCACAGATTCTCCTGATAAGACCGACCCGTCTGCTCTCACGAGAGTCAAAAGTGGCGTATAGCACCATCTTCCACGACGGTGCACGATTTGATATGCACCGTGCCTCTGTACTTTGTTGACCATGGCGAGCGAGTGAGTTTCAGCCTCCCTTCGCGAGTGGCCGAGGCCTCGCTGCGGCATCTATTGTTAGATACGCATTGCGCATGGGCTGAATAGCTTGCCCCGACTGGAGGTATGATACCCCGAGAATGGCGAGGCTACACAAGAGAAAGGCGCAGTACAGGACGAATGGGCGACGTGATCGAGCGAGCTACATACGTATGCATTGGGATTGCACAGCATGTCGAGCCCCCGCAGTCAGAATGGGCTTCTCTGTATTGGACCTGTCGCACAATACAATAGAAGAACCGCCCCCCGCGTGTTATGCACGCTGACATGGTCTTGGGTACCTGCCGACTGCTGCGCCCCTGTATGATTCGAGATTAGCTGTCGCAGGCTTCATCTGCACAAGAGAGTTTTCCGGTAGAAGCGGTAGAATAGTGGATAAAAACGGGGTACTTGAAGATGGTTGCTTTTTCTTCTTCTGTTCCTTTCTGCTCAAAAGGTTTTATTTAATACATTGGCCAGAGTCGTCAGCGACAACTACCGGCGATAATATCTACCGTCGCAACTATTATGGGAAGCGCAAGCCAGCAGCACATTGTTTGCCACGCCATGTTTTCTTTTCTAGGGACAACTCCCTCGCTTTTCGGCTAACAAGGCCAAAAAAAATAAATAAATATACTCTACAGGCGCACGTCACCCTTGGGTGCCTAGAGAGGCGTAAAGAGAATAAAAAAAATGATGGCCAATCACCCGTGAATTTGTCTCATACGAGATCCACTCTCTGTCGCAGATTCACAAGCCAAAAGAAAAAAAAAAGAAACCTGTCCAGTGGGTAAATACCTCGTAATAGCGCTGGCTCTTATTACTGCTGGCCGCTAAATTGTTGACATTTTTTTTTTCCAAGGCATTCTTTCGGCCGCCAGTACCTACTAGTAGTAGGTATTAGTGGTAGCACCCAGTAGGCTACAGCTCTAGCACTCTCTGCAGGCAGCAAGGCGGCCCAGGCTAGTACAGAACCTACGGTACTACAGTACCTGTAGTCTTAACTGTGTTGCCTGTACAGGCACATTGGCACAAGTCTATTCCCACCCATACGAATGTTTATGCGCGTCGTGCTGCTTTCTCTTTTCTCCTCGTGCCTTGCTTCGAGTTGCCTAGGCGTGGTTTGTCTGCCACTCACTCCTCCACTCCCCCC
>JAFEME010000139.1:0-60733 GCA_018831755.1 Niveomyces coronatus | reverse complement strand
TAAATAGGACTAATTAAAATATAATAGTAGCTTATTCTAAGTTATAGAAAGGTCTATTTCTTAGGAAGTAAGTTAGGTAAATATAAGTAGGCTTAATACTTAGAGAGTCGGTTTATTATAGTATATAGTAAGTACTATTAGGAAGTTATTCTTAATAGTAAAACTATTACTTAGATTAATTAGTAGAGATCTAGACTGCCTAGCTATTAGAATTACTATTCCTTATATACTTATCTAGCTCTCTACTATTCCTTAGATTATTTAGATTATTTATATTCTATAATAATCCTTTATCGCTAGATTATCTTAATAATCTAATAATCTATTACATAACTTCCTTCCTAGTGCTATACTAGGACTATAGCTTTATAGTGCGCCTACTATAGACCGGCCCTATGTAGTGTCGTTTATAACATAGGGCTGTTATTAGCGCGTAGAGGAGCGTATCTAATAACCTGCCGACTGACCGACTAACGAGCTAATTACGCTGTTAACTACACCGCGCAATAGGGCACCCTATATATAAGGGTAGAAATCGATCAGCACCACTAACGTACCGATACAGCTAGCTAGCTAGCTAGCCAGCCAGCCAGCCAGCTAGCCAGCTAGCCCGCCAAAGACCAGCTACTATCGTCATCTTAGAGGCACCGTACCGATACCGACTATATGCTATACTAAGCACACTAAATATAAGGTTTTACCCTAGGCACTCTAGTTTTTCCTTATGTTACTATCTCTCTAGAAGTTCCTAATAGCTTAATAGCTAAGGAGTATAGTAATAATAATCATAATAATAATAATAATAGTTAAATAGCTAAAGAGTATAATATTATATTTTATTATATATATAGTAAAATAATAAAGATTTATTTTAATTTTAAAAATTATATTCTAAATAAGTAAAATAGTAATAAATAAATATAATTTAAAATATTAAATAAACTTTAATAATAATTTAGTTTAATATTAATAATATTCTAACTATTATAATATTAAAGCTTTAAGAATAGTAAGAATTTTATAAATATAATTAAATAGCTAAAGTATAAAGTTTAAACTTTTAATAGATTAGCTTCTTAATTAGATTAGAAGAAATCTAAGTTTTTACTACTAGGCTCCTTTTTTAAAAAGTCACGACACTTTTATCCCCCTACTGTAATTGCTGTCTATGCCTCTTCAGACAGCGATCACCGGAGCCGCTTCATTGTAGTGTTTGTGGACAGGCTATCGGCAGGGTGAAGGCTCGCTGCCACGTCAAGCCGCGAAGTTGCTAGTGTAAATGATTCTAGACACCGATCACAAAGTGTGCCATCCTTTTGAGTCGGGCATAACATTAGACTATTTGTGTTTTATTGCTTTGTTCGGCCTGTACACCTCATGGCTAAGCTCACATCATGGCTTTCCAGGTACACATTATCCCTAGTAGGTCCGGCGTCTTTTCCTTGCTATTATGACTATTTCCTAGAATAGTAGACGGAGACATTCGCTACGGGTCGATGCTATAGCATCATCTGCTTGAATCAGTTCGGCCTGCCCACCCGAATAAATGCCTCTCATAGCCCGCTACAGATCCTTCCAATCAAAGGTTCATTTCTCTGGTCCGGGTCTTCTTCTTGAACAGCTGATCCTTTGCATCTTCGGCAGGATCATGCATCCAGATCAGGTGATCCACAAGTCCTTCATCATCTCTCTTAAAAATGATCTTGAAAAGGCTTGGAAGGAAAGGGTACGTGAACTTAGCCCTTTTCGCCTGGTCATCACGAGACGTAAGCCAATGAAAAGTTTCTCCCTCTAGAAACTGGAGATTCCATGCCTGCGACTCGATACCTTGAAACACGACCTGCAATACCTTCTCGTCGTCATTAAAGCGAACCACTACCTTAAAATCCAAGTCCCTAGAAAACTGGTAGTCACCAACGTATTCATCAAGGTTTTCGGGTTGTGTGCTGTTCCTCCGTAACTCGTCAAACGTCTTTTGGAGTTTAGGGTAACTTTGAATGTGATTTTGGGCGGCCTCCTCGACGAACTGCATAATATCCACTGGCGACGGCGTCTCGACTAAGGCCTCAATAATGACATGAGCGACCCATGCTGATGGGTCGGCGAGACCGATTGAGTTGGTTAAAACTGCAACTCCAACATCTATCTCTGGAAGCATGGCGAAGAAGGACGTGTAGCCTGCGAGACTTCCAGGATGCGAGATAACAAGTCGTGTGTTGCCACCAGGGACGAGGACTGGAAGCTGTTTAACAAACATGGCGTTTGCACCCGTGCCAGATATGATTCCAGGAAGCTGATGTCTAAAAAGTCCAAGTCCATAGGATGACTCTCGTGTAGACGCGGTCGTGAAGATGTGCCCGGCAAGCTGTTTGTCTGCTTTTTTAAGCTTGCAAGTGTCGGAATCTTTCGACGCTGCAGAGACCATCAAAGCCGTCGCGTAGGCTAAGAGATCATTAACTGAGCTGAGAACTCCCTGCGCAGGGCCCATGATCGTTCCACTTTGGGCCTTAGGTCTCGGAAGCTCGTAGAAGTCTAGGTTATCCAACGCCACGTATGGCTTCGCCACTCTAGAATCAGGTGCTGACCTATGGATAGCCGTTGTTGAATGTAGCTCTAGAGGTTTTGTGATAGAGCTTGAGATGTATTCCCCATACGTCTGGCCGCTAATCCGCTCGATAACTTCGCCTGCGACCGCATAGTGCCAATTACTATAGTCAAACTGGCCTCGGAACAACCCCACAGGCTTCAACTGCGAGTAGGCAGACAAGGTCTGATTCTGGTCTAGTATTAAGTCTCCGTCAGAGCCATACCACCAATTATTAGACTGCGATAAAGCAAGTCGATGAGTGAGAAGATCCTCCACTGTTGCTTCGTTGGCAACGAGGGGGCTACGACTGCGGAAGCCTGGTAATATGTCCTTTAGGAGAGTGTTCCATTCTAGCTTTCCATCGCCGACGAGCTGTGCGATGGCGGTTGCCGTGAATGTCTTTGAAATGGAACCTATGCCATAAAGGGTGTCGGAGTTGGTTGGAATAGACGCTTCGAGGTCACTAAAGCCATAGTTGAACATGGTAGGGTTCAATGAGGCGAGGCGTTCTGTCAGAATCGAGGCCATATCTCTACAAAACTGGTCAGTGGGAAGGTAGAAAGCTCACTCTAGACTTTAAGAGGATGTTTTACAATGGTATTTGGTCCTTAGAAAGGGAAATTAAGCTGTAGTAGTAGCGGGCTGTGAGGCAATGTGTGATTGATTGTATGAAGCAAGTGAAGGCGTATATAATCGCAATATTGTAGACAACTCGACACTTGGGAATGCAGCGGTACATTAGTGCTCTAGTCGTCCGTACCATATGCTACCGAGGCCACTCTCGTGTTGGGAAAAGCGACAAGTTGGCAAGGGCCTGAATAAACGACGTGGGTTGGGCGCCCTGTTCGCCCCTCAATCTTTGGCATCTTTTTTAGCTGGCGAGGAAGAGTGGCGTTGGCGGGTGTTGTGCCCCGTCAACGGCAGCCGCCTTATCTGTTCGGCGATACAGAAAAGCGGGGAAAGCTGAAAGGCGTGCCGCCCCTGTTCACTGGTTTGGCGGTCACGTGGGTACCCAAAAAAACCCGGTGGTCGACGTAACTCTAACCTGCTTCGTGGCAGCTTCATTGCCTCTACTAGTAGACTGATAGATATGTAAAATTATATAGAAGATAGCTCTATGTATCTAGAGTACACTAGAATTTTTCAAGTATTATTCTTCTGATTAATAGTTTAGTAAAGGCTGACAATAGAGGAATTGCAGGTTATACTGACCACCATGTTTTTTTGGTACCCACGTGGCGGTCCGGCTCGTATTCCCGCACCTGCTCAGCCCCAGCGCGGGTGACCAGTTGAGATGAGTGTCGCTGAGGCGGCCCTGCGTGTTATCAGCCCCGTCTGCCTAATCAACCATCCCTCTTCGACAACACCTGCGACGGATCAGTGGTGCTCTGACGCTTCGGCGAGAAGAAAACAAACGTCCCCGCCGACCGTTATGTACCACTTTGATGCTGTCGGCCGATCTTGCTCGTCCTTGACCAAAGACGCGATCCGCGGCGCCGTGCCGACGGCATCTCGATACGAAGACAGGCCCCCCCCTTGTTGCCACCGACAAGACACGCCAAACCTCGTGCCTTCGACAGTTTCTTCTCCCGCATTCTCCAACATGGTGCCCGCAGACACCACACCTCTGGCGCCATCGCTGCCTTCGCCCTCGCCGCACACGCACGAGAACGAGACAAGGACCGCGGCGCCGAGCCGAGACGGTGGCGCCAACCGCTGCGGACACCTGCCCTCACCGCCAGCATCGCCATGGTCATGGCCTGATATCCCATCTCGAGGCATGTCCCTACATGGAGTCGCTTGTCGCTTCCCGCGACAGCGCCTCTGGGTTCATCCCCTCGAATGGACCAGCCAACATCTTGAGCTACTCAACATAACCTTTCGAGAGCCCGCGACCGTCATGTCCGGACCACCAGACGTCTACGATCCAAAACACCCCCATAGTACGATGCATGACTACCTCGTATACCGCATGCATACTGGCGGCGCCTCCGACTTTCTCAACACCATACTGCGGACCACATGCGAGTAAGGCTGTCCCGACCTGGCTAAACTTTACTGGCCTTTTACCTCTACCATTGACAACGCTTGACGTTTGGTCAAACAATATAGAACTATTGAAGAGCTTCGCTTCTACTTCGAGTCCAAAAATAAGGTCATCTCTTTCGGAATCTGCAGCTTTTCTCCTGAAGACGAAAAAGCTGCATTTGCCATGTATTTGGACTGCATGGACGCAAACCACATGCGCGAACACATCCTGTTCCGAAAGCCCAGGATTAAGAACAAGCCTGTCGCCAAGCTACAATCAATCAAGAGCAAAATGTGGTTTAACCGGGATTATAATGCCCTACGGGACCCATTCATCGCTGCTGTACTCATCGCCCATGCTCAACGACAGCGAAGAAACTACCATGATGCTCGAACGCGACCAGACTCTTTGCGCAACTATCGAGTACGTTTCGCATGCTTCTCGATATACTTATTTTCTCGTTCATGGTCCTAGTTTCTCGCCTCTAACAGCCTGTGAAATAGGCGCGTGTTCTCTTCGTGGAGCGATTTGACCCGACCACAAGGTCATACATCCACCTTTTCTCGGCTGATATTTCGTCTGCATTTCTCCAGCTCTTCGACAGGCCTAACAAGCTCTACTCGGGCACACACTGGAGACATATCCCCGTAATTCATACCATGATACCATACAAACCATACGAGACATTCCAGGAGCGGCTTTACGAGGCTATGGAACTTGTTCCCCCGTTGCCAGAAGTGCAAGCATAAAGGGGCCTCACCTTGCTGCAGGGCAATTCCGCGTGTTTACGGCCGGGACGTGTGAGGACCCAGCAGGTCTAAGTTCATGCTCTTATAGTACTCGAGTAGAAGATTATGCATTGCACTGACCGTTCGGAACAGCCCGGATACAGACCAGCCGTGAATAGGATGAAGACCGATGAGCTGATGGTTGCCTTTCATTAAGCACCGAGGTGGATTCACCAAATCGGGCAAGTAGGGGGCCCGGCTGGCTTGCTCGGTCTGTCCAGATTACGGCGAATGTGGAAGACATCGCAGTAGATAAATGTAAAACGTGAAAGCGCCCTCTCTCATAGATTAGGCAGGATAGTGCCGGTTTCTAGCCATCCGCGCGTTGCCGAGTTGCGGGAAAGGCCAACAGCCTGCAGGGTCATCCGATGTGACTGCTCATATATTACTGGTCGTCATGGTTTTATGCCGCTCCCAGGTCATCTGATGATTAGGCGACGAGATTAGCACGGAGAATCGCTTACAGAACGGTCAGGGAAGGTAGAGTTTATCGGGTAACCCTCTGTAAACAAGTTGACTCGATTCAGGCCGGAGCGTCTGTCTCGATGCCGCCCAAATAATCCAGTCAGCAAAATAAGGTGCTCGTTTCATACGATGGTTTGTTTCTGTGATTTCTTTATCTTGACTCTCTCCTCTAAGAAGGTCATGTCGCCTTGGATCGGGTGACCAGCGCTAATATATTGGCAACGTCGCCCCAACAGCCTTCAGGACTGACCTGGCCGCGTACACACACGGAGGTACGAGGAGTTCTTCTCGCCAAAGGATCGTCAAAGCCAATCGCAATGATTTGATCCGAATAGCCGCTAGCGGGCCTGATAAACGTGAATTCTCCTTAGTAGACGGCGACGCGAACTGCCTACACCGGCTCTCTACAGGATCTCGGCATCGTCGACATCAACCCCAATGGCCACGTCCCAGCAATCGAGGAAACAAACACCGGCCTGACACTCTGGGGGTCGGGTGCCATCGGCCAATATCTAGTGAACCAGTACGATCCCGAGGGACACATGGCCGACAAGCGCAACTTCCACGAGACTCACAACGCCGACCACTGGCTGCAATTCCAGATGTCAACTTGTATGTGTGCCTCTGCGCACCGACCACTAACTTATTGATGCGCCGTGACAAACTTGATATTCTATCTAAAGAAGTATAGAGGGTTCGTGTCTCTAGAGACGTCTGGTTTTAGTAGCTTAACGCAGCTGTATACTAGATGCTAGTTTTTGTCTATTTCTAGTACGTTCTCTAGCTCTATTTCACGCTTTAAGCCGACGATAGGAAGCTTTTCCTTAGCGTCGCTGTTAACGTCCCTTAAGAACTAGTGCAGGCGACCGTTGGAACCTACTCTAATACTTTATTCTATCTTTAATATACGACCTTTATTAAAAGCTAGATTTATTAGAATCTAAAGCTTCTCTTTTGCCTATAGAAGTTATAATATTGCGCCCTATATTATTATTAGTAGTTATATATCTAATAAATAGTGTTTTATTATATATTAAAGATATAGTATAAACAGCTAGAGTGTATTTTCTAGTTATATCTAGCTCATTTTAGATAGCTATAACTTAATCTCTAGTTTCCTTAATTATATAGCTGTTAAAGAATCATCTCTGAAGAGGCGTTAGAATAAGCGTGGTCGCCTAACGGGCCCCGCTACCTTCTCTTCCCGCTTACCTTGTCGGGGTTGCTGCATCAACAACAACCTCATTACTCGCAACACGTCGCCGCCGACCGCACCTCCCCTCCCTCCCCGCACATTAGTTCTGTCTGCGCCGGCAGTCATACGGCCCGCTCCGTCCCCCCCCCTTCGCCGTCTGCCATCAAACCGCATGATGGGCGCGCCGCCATGACGCCCGGCCGCAGCAGCAACGCCGCCCTCCCCGGTCAGCACGCGCAACCCGCACCGGCCGACGATCCTCTCCTGCTGCCCGGCGACGTCGGCCCCGGCATCCTCCCCATTTCCCCCCGCGATGACGACGACGACACCTTCCCGAACCGCGCACCGCGCAGCAATGCCGCCACCGCCGCGTCGGCCGCCGGCGTCCGCGCCCTCAGCGCCCAGCTCGTGGCCTTCTACTTCCGCGCACCCGCCAAGGCCTTCTTCCGCACCCGCGTCGACTACCTCGCCTACGCGCGCACCATCCACAACGCCCATGCCGATACGCTTCTGCGCGGCACTGCCGCCGCCGCCGTAGCCGCCTCCTCCTCCGCCAAGAGCAACGACGCGCACCAACCCTCACGGATCCGCTCGCTGCTGCGGCGCGCGTGGCTGTGGGCGCGCGGCACCACCCCCGGCGTTCTGGCGTCGGCCATCCGCCACGAGGGCTGGCGCATCGTGCCCCAGCAGGTCCTGCCGCCGCTCGTCGCCAACGTCGGCGTCGGCGCCGTACTCTACACGAGCTACCTGCACATCCTCGGCCGCCTGCACGAGGGTAGCGGCCGCGCCACCACCCGCGTCTATCCGCCTCCGCCGCCGGCTTGCACCTTTGCCGCGGGCTTCCTGGCCGGCGGGCTACAGAGCGTTGTGGCGGCGCCGCTGGACGCGCTGCAGGCGCGCTACGACCACAGCGACATGATGCGTGCCGGCGGTGGTCGTCCACCCAGCATGTGGAGCTTCGGCGCCGAGAAGCTGCGCGAGATTGGGGCCCGCGGCGTCTTTGCCGGCTGGAGCCTGTCCTTTGCCAAGGACAGTCTCGGGTCGGCCGTCTTCTTTAGCGTCTTCGAGTATGTCAAGGCGCAAAGCTACTACCGCTTCGTGACGTGGTACTACGGCGCCCTGGGCCCGGACGACATTGACCTCCTGGCCATGCGCCGGCCCGCAAATCACCCCCCATCGCCATCCTCAACATCGGCCCTCCCGTCCGACATGTTCGCCGCGGACGAGGGCTCCTCGCACCGTCCCGCCACGACCCGCATCCGCCCACACTACGCCATCGAGCCCATGTTCCTCCTCGCCGCCGGCATCGGCGCCTCCTTCGCGCAGCAGCTCCTCCTGCACCCGCTCACGCACCTCCAGGTGAAGCACTGGGACCACCTCGAGGAGCTCGACGCCAAGGCGCGGCGGTACCGCGACGTCGCGCCGCCCTCCGGCCCCAACAGGACGGTGGGCACCCCCCGCTTCCGCATGATGCGCGCGTACTACCGCGCCTATCAGGAGACGCTGGCCGGCTGCGCGGCCGAGGCGGCCGCCGAGGGCACGTCGCTCGGTCGCTGGCTGTACCGGGGCTTCTGGTGGAACGCGGTCCGCCAGGTGCCGAGCACGAGCGCGGGGCTCATCATCTTTGAGCTGATCCGCAGGAAGTACGGTTTCGGTGCGGACGAGGTGCGCATCACCAAGGACGGGTACGAGATTCTCCTGCATTGAGAGCCCATCCGGAAGGCATTATTGTGTGTTTCGCTCGTTTTGCTCGGCTTAGCTTAGACACATATTTTTTCTATAGACGGGGTTTAGACATCCCCCATACATCCCCCATTATACTTGTACATCCACAGAAACTCATGACATGATTTGACCGACGCAATCTCCTTATTGAGCATGGTTCCTAACTTGAATGATGTCCCCGGCAATCTACATCCTAACCGCCAAGGCGTCACGACGGTGCAAAAGGATCTGGCCTGCCAACAGCCACAGCGGAAGTTTTATAATATCGCGCATTAGTAGTGACATCTACATCACGAGGAGGCAACAAAGCTTAGAACAAGGTCAAATAAGGCTGTATTTCTCTACTCCTCGCGCAACGCTGCTGTCCAACTTCAGTTTCCTTTCCGACGTGCTCTGCCTTTCCTTTGACTCTGAGCGTGCCGGAATTCCTTTTCCCTTTTTTTCTCTTTTTTCTTTTTGGTTTCTTCCACTTGCTACAATCATGGCCAACGACTAAAAGAAAAGGAGGGGATAACGCAGATAAAAAACCACGTCGAGACTTGGCAGAGAGAGAGAGAATCAAGCTCGACAAAAAGAAAAATACAACGCAATAAGAAACAATGCTGTGCGGACAATAGAAAAAGTACACTAGACAATCAACCACGAGACATGAATAGAAGACTGATAAATCGTCACAACTCCCCCCAAAAAAAAATCTTACAAGAGAAGAGAATGACAGGCTAGAGAAAGGAATGCACCTCTTCACTTGCCTCTCGTCTCGCCAAAACTTCTCCTTGGTGCACCCCTCATCATCGGATGGTAAAAAAGTCCTCACCAACTCCGACCTCCGTTCGGCGTAAACATGAGAAAATAAATAATGTGCCTCGAGTTCACCCTTTCCGTTACCGTTCTACCAATGCCGCAACCGTCCGCTCGTATAACTCCAATTCGTAGACCCAAAAGAGAAGAAAATAAAGCACTTTAGTCATCTACATGTTTGGATTTCGGCGATATCAAAGCCCTGCCCTTCCTTGTGTGCCCGCCGCACACACCGCCGCCCCCTTGTGCAAGACTCATCAAGTCAGTAAGCCGCGTGGTGACACACAAGGTTTGGCATCCAACTAGGAACGTCTTGTGATCTGCTCGCGCTCTTGCCCGCTCTGCTTCTTGTCTTTTCGCGCCTTGACTACGAACTCGGCCATGATCTGAATGTGATCGGCCGGGAACCACCAATGCGGGAATGCCGGGATTCGTTTTAGATCTGCGCCATCTGACGCACCAAGTACTTCCACGGCCTCGAGTGTGTTGGTCGAATACCAAATGTAATCGATGACTCCCGTAAACCCAGGCGTGTAATTTGTGAAAGGCATCTCGTCCGCAGTGCCCCTGGTTGGCGCGTAGGCATCACGGAGGCTGAAAGGATGCTCTATGCCGTCACGTGTGAAGCTCCCGTATTGATACTCGCCTAGATCCGGATGGTCAGGCGCGACACGCCCTTTCGACAAGAGCTCAAAGACGCATGAGTCCTCAGTCGAGTTGAAGTCTCCGCAGACCATGAGGGGTATCTCTGTGATGTTGCGATATTCTTGGCTGGAAACCCGATCGGATCCTGACGACTTCGAGTCGGCGTCGTCATGTATGTTATTTCCTCTCTTGTCTTTGCCATTTGTCCACCGGGTGTACTTGTCTGCCATCTTTGCGATCTGTTCCAGAAGAATACCCGTCTGGATAATTTTGACATCGGTCATTGCAGTCTCCCACGTGAGGTGAACATTGACAACCATGAACCGATTGCCAGTTGCTCGAGATTCGAAGAAACAGATCAGAGCAATATTGTCCTTTGGCATGACACGATTAAAGACATCATGCTGATTCTTCATGTCAGGGCGGTTGATGGCAATCGTCGCAAACTCGACCAGCTGCTTATCGAGCAGGACAAATTTGCTTTGCTTGTAAAAGACGGCGCATCCATCAACCTGAGCCGCGTCCTTTTCGCTCATGGTCTTAGCCCGTGATTTTGGCCACTGAACTCCTTTGTAGTCAATCTTGGCAAGCCCAGGACACAGCTGATCTCGAAAGGCTTCCGTGGAGACCTCCTGGAGAGATAGGAAGTCGGCATCACGATACTGGATCTCCTTCAAAATGCAGTCCAATCGATAGTCCCACGACAGAGCTCTGCTCGGGGTATACCCATAAAGCTGAGCTGTAGCATACTTTTCGCAGAGAATATTCCAGGAGAGTATCTTGATCCTCTCGAGATTCGGCGATACGTCTTCTTGCAGAACAATTGCTTTTCGCGGTTCTGGTTCGGGAGGCACTAGAAAGAGGTGAGCAATGAATCATCCAGAATGCCGCTAGCTGGACAGACCTGGCGCGTTTTCGCGGTAGGTATTGATAAGGCTTCTGGTACCCTTTTCCATTATCTCTTGTTTAAGACTAATGTCCAAGGGGTTGCCTTCGATACCCAAGACGTCCAACATATGCAGCGAGCCAATCTCGTAGGGCAATTCTTGAATGTTGTTGTTAAAGAGTAGCAACTGCTTCAGAAAGGTGCACATGCCCAGCTCGGCAGGGATTTCCGTCAACTGGTTGTGAGACACGTCCAAATGCCGTAACTGTCGAAGCTCGCCGATCTGAGTCGGCAGCCTGGACAGTTTGTTGGATGCAATGTAGAGCTCGTGTAGGAAATGGTAATGAAACAGGGCAGGTGCCAGGTTGCGCAGCCCTTGACCGCTCATATCCATGTTGTGCCAGTCCTGGCGGTTGTTCTCCTTGCTGACTTCCCAGGGCCTTCGCCTATCGGCCGGGTCGTTCTCGCTATCGGCCAGCGTCTTACCGGCAGGCAGCGGCGGACCCCCGACCTCTTTATTCTCGGACGCCTTAAGCCGTGCATAATAGTGTGGCTGCTGCTGATCTGTCATAGCAGAGTGGGCACGCTCAGCATCTTTATGCAAGCGAAGCTGCTGCTGCCACATTTCGTTCTGAGGTACATGACCGGGCCTAGATGTCGATGAGTGACCGTTTTGCAGGGTGGTGTTAAACTGAGCAGAGGCGGCCAGCACCCCGGGAGAAAACGAGGTGTGATGCGCGAGACCATTGGAAGGGGGGACGCCGTGGTCGTGCTGCAAACTTTGATGGTGCTGGGCCTGGGAAGGGTGCTGGTGCTGCGCATGCTGAAAGTTGTACATCATGCCGGGCATGCCTCTCCCAGCACCGTTCAGCCGGGCCCCATGGCTCTGCTGATGGTTTTGTGAGTACATGCCGAACGCAAGCTGCAAAAATCACGTAGTGGGCTATATAGCCTGCGGGTGGCAGCTGGTCAATGCGTCAGGTCTTTGCGATAATTTTATTGGGATTGCAGTGGCTGCGTTGATTTCAGGAAAGCTAGCCTGTGGCCGGCTGTCATTTGTTGCTGGAGACGTGCTGCGGTACGTTTGCGAGGTCGGTGCCGGGCGATATATGATGCTGGTCGGCGGGTAAGGAGGGGTAGACGACGAAGCTCGCGTTTGTGCATGAACCCAGAGATGGAGCTGGGGGCGTATGCTTTCGGAGCGACCACGACGCTCTTCCAGAATATCTCGAAGCGCTATTCGGGTGTGCTGCCTGCAGGCCGATGAAGTAACGGTGAGCTTGGTCGGTCCAGGCCAGGGTTAAGCGCGTCGCTATCGAGACGCGAGAGTTCGCCGATGGCAAGAGAAAAATCAAGTATGGAAAAGAGAATACACTATAACAGCATAGCTGCAGAGGTGTAGGACGCAGGAGGGACGGATGGCGGGCGCGGCGGCCTAAATACGCAAGAGGTCAGTCGTACAAAGAAGCGGAAGCTGAGGGGACACGGGAAGCAAAGGGCCGCAAGCGTTGACGGTTTGGGGGGAGGGGAGTGAACGCTGGCATTCCGGCCCGTCATGGGGGATCCACTCACGGCTAATGAATGAATGCAATTTGTTTCGTTTGATGCTGAATGGGCGACAGCCGCGGGATTTCGAAGAGAAGATAATGAATATCGAGGTTGTAATCAATGATTTTGCATCGTGTCAGAGCCGCATCTGGCGTCAAACTGCGTCGACACAAGCCGTCAACCTCAGCCAATCTATGGACTGGAACCGGGTATGCGGTCACGTGTTTCAGCTCCGCACCGGCCGGTCTGGCTAAGCTATGAAGCCAATCACGTGTGCCATGTCCCGATGGCCAGCCGTAGCCCAGAATATCTTTTCTACCTGTCCTATTCATCTACTTTGCTTCATTGCAGGCTATCGCGCAGCGTCGCCTCCAATCTAAGTGTGACTCGGGCATAACGAGCAGACGGGAACGTGTTGACGAACAAGTTTCGCCGAGATACAACATACGCCCAATACCCGGTGTCGTATTGCGGGTCACTACATCAAACGTTTCAGCACGTGCCCGCCATTTGTTTGTCAACCCGGTTTCATGTGTTGTGCCTTCAAGATTATTGGCTATAGCGTGTAGGCGCATTCACCGACGAGGCGTGCAGACGTGGCTTGAGGAAGCTCGGACCGGGACAGAATCACCAGGTCGGGCCATTACTACCAAAATAGATTGGCGGGCTGTGCCCTCCTGATACATTACTCGCAAGAGCAGCTTTTTATTCTTGAGGTGTCATTTCATTTGGTGACAATGGCCGCGCGCTCCTCCCTACAATGGAAAGAAATGGTTGAGGAACAAGTCTAATCTTAATTTTGTATGTACTACTTTGTGCTACATGATGATTCATATATACCTTGGTCACCATCCGAGTTCCAGCCCCACCCTCTCAAGCTATCTTTTAACCGGTGTAGTTGCAGTAAACATCGCTGCCGCGAGTGCCGCAGTCGGTGACAATCTGGCCGTTCTGAGCACGGATATCGATGACGGTGCCGCCAGCGGGCGAGATGGTGCCGCCGGTGCCCGAGGCCGAGGCGTCGGTGAAGGTGACGCTGCCAAAGTTGGCCAGCGGGACGAGGCTGCCACCCTGCTGGAAGTCCTCGACGATCCACTCGGCGTTGGTCTCGCAGAGAGTGGAGGGCGGGTTGGTGAATTGGTGCTGCACCTTCTGTCCGGTAGACAGGTTCTCGAGCACGGCGACGCCGGCGCGGGTAGAGGACGCATCGACGTACATCTTGATCTGATCGCCCACGCTGACGCCAAAGTTGCTGAAGCTGTGCGAGTAGTCGGGGATCCACTCGTACCAGGCGTCGAAGGAGCCGTCGCCGTAGAAGGAGATGCCCGTCTGCAGGATGGCGGCCTGGCAAGTGTCACCGTCGATGCCGACCCAGGCAGAGGCGGCCGCGCTGGCGTCACCCGACACTTCGGGCACGGTGATGGTGCCCTGGACGTGCTGGAAGCCCTGTCCGATCTTGACGACACCGGCCCAATTGCTTGAGTACTGTGCCTGTGTGTCGTTGGAGGCGGGCGGGCCGGCCTTGAAGCGGGAGCGCTGAATGCCGCTCGACTCACGCTGGCGAAGGGCCTGACCTTTGGTCGTGGCCGGGATGGCGGCGGCCAATGTGGCGAGCGAGGCGAGAATGATGGAAGCCTTCATTTTGTCGGTGGTGAGTCCACTTAGACAGATATGGCCTCTTGTGATGTGCGGAGTGTTGAGGACCGAATTGTTGGTGGCGAGGTGAAAAGAATCGTGCTTGATCTCGGCGGATGATGTCTCAACTTTATACTCATTGAAGCGGAGAGGATGACCGTCGGTCACAACATCTAAACTCTCTCATAGAAGCTGAAGAGCCTGTAAATTCTGCAATCAAGAGAATGGAGGCTAAGCCATCTTGCGAAGGTGGTAGTTGTCGACGCATTTCCGCGTCCTGAACCTCAGCAAGAGTGGTCAACCAAGAACACCGACGGCTCCGGAGATGAGGCAAAGCGAAACGTGCATCCGCAAGAGAAGTACACGATATGCTTTGCGCGAGATGATGACTCTACCTTCCTATTCGTTTTACGGTGGCTGTATTATCGTGAGTGCAAAGTTGTGCTGTCCCCAAATAGGCAAGAGATTAGGCTTAGCGCCCATGGCGAGCAATCCGCGTGGCATCATGCGTGGAGGCCAGGCCTCTCGACGGAGACGGGGCAAGAGTCTTGCTGACGCGAATTAAGACCTTGATGGTGCCAGACTCCATGCCGCATAGCCGAAGTGATTGCATGCATGAGCGGGAGGCGCTGGCGCATCCGCGCGGGCAGGAGGCTCGGATCAGGGTCTTTCTCACCACACGGCAATGTCGGATCGCCATGTGTCGAGAGCTGCCAGAAACATTCTCGCGCCGGCGAGGTCAGGGAGTGGATAATAGTAGTCGCCAACGAGTTGTTGCCGGCCGGTCCTTTTACCGGCCGGTCCTTTTACCGGCCGAATGCGCTCGGAGTTGATAGGATTGTTCGGGGCGGGAAGAAGAGGCGGCAATGCCCTGCAATTGTGTAAAGACTTGTCCGATTCGTAAGCACAGAAGCCTATCTCTCGTGGACCACTGGCTCTTGTTATCATCTGAAAGAGGGAAGAAGACGGGAGAAACAACAACTGCGGCAATGCAATTTCGAACTGCGGCCTGCTTGATTGACCGTCAGCCGGTACCATTAAAGCTTCTGGGTCACTTCTGTCGGCCTGAATTGACCACCGGAAAACCGAGCTAGCTATAAAATGATATTTCACTTCAGATTGATAACAAATCTCTGGTGTAGATACCCCAGCATGGGTTTCTTGCTTGAGAAAGTCAGACGTGCCTTCAGTCGTTGGGTACTTGATCTCCTTGCGGCGAGGTTGACTGAAAGCAGTTCAGCCTGGACGACTCAGCCTTGGGATGTGTGAGAAAGGATAATGATTTCTCCAACAGCGTCTGTGAATCTCTCGATAAATCAGCAACTGCGGAGCATAAGGGTCAATATGTTTCTCATCACTCTCGTTTCGTGGCAAGCCGCGATCTGGATGCGTTCACTCAACTCAACCCAGTCTTAAGCACTAAAGAAATGGACATTGCGATTAACATTGTTTCCCAAGTCGAGCTTTATTTTATTTTTATCTTTATTCAAAAAAAAAAAAAAAAAAAAAAAAAAAAAAAAAAAAAAAAAAAAAAAAAAAAAAAAAAAAAAAAAAAAAAAAAAAAAAAAAGAAAGAAAAAAAAAAGAGAATCAAATTGATACATGTTCACTGCGCCGGTTTTGACCACAATGCGACGAAGTGGCGAGGAGGCTCCGACTTATCCAACTACAGTTTGAGCTCTCTTCTGATGACCGGGTGGGAGGCTTACGTGCTGCACTCAAATCGTGACACTCGATGTAAACCGGAAACCGGTGCACCGAGACGGGACGACCTCATCCCTCCCTGCGAGCAGACAACTGCTTTGGAGCGGCATAGCTTAGAGTCTCGACCTGGCTGTCAACGCTTTCGTGGCTGATGCATTCGCACCAGTGGCAGTCGAGAATGGCACCATACCGGGTAGGAATATCGCGCGCGAAGCTAGACAGGGCCGGCCCAGACTCCCGGGCTGGAAACCGGGATGGTGCAGAAAGCTGTTTAGGTGAAGCAGAAGCTGTATCAAAGTTTCGTATCCGTACTGCGCGAAACCTCTTTGGTCCAGCAAAGATAGAAAATGCCGGGTTGGAGCTGCGCACCGCTGGGACGCCACTATTGTCAATAGGAAGCATAACAGAGGATGATGATGGCGCCTACGATACGTACCTCCCTGGTCATTTGACAAGCATTAGTCCGGGAAAGACTCTACATCGCACGCCAGCCGCGAAAACAATTCCCGACAGCGTGGCTCCGCGAATAGTTTTCGACTCTTCTACAACAGCAGAGCATACGTTTTCTATCCACGTTCTTGGCAATTGGCCAGCCCCCAACGTTAGTGGAGACGTGTATGTTGCGTGGGCGGCGCGGCGCAGGACCAACCATCCGGGTCGAGAATAGGGATAGCAGGGTGATTGGGGAGGAGGTGGGTTTCCCATATTGGACGGACGATCCGAGGTCGATCATCGTGAGAAAAAAAAAATTTAAATTTTTTTTTTTTACCTTGCGTTGCGCACGGCGCGATCCAGCTTGCGGACCGTCATCAGCCTTCTGCACCTTTGTGAGCATGGGCATTTGTGGCGTGGGCACTTTTGATTGCATGCGGGGTACTGCGGAAGTGTGTCAATGCATACGATGTAACTTTGTGCCCGTTGACGAGCTCGGGTTCCCGTTGTTGCGAGGCTCGGTAGATGATGCGCGGACATGCATCGTACTGCTCATGAGGCACAGGTCAAAGAGCACTGTACCAAAATCGTGGGAAGCGGAGTGCCTGCTGGCTGGAAGTTGTTGTTAGGGGGGCTGAAGGGATTTCGACAGTTGGAGCTACTGTACTGTACATACAGTACAGTACTACCTCTAACTGTACTAGCAGGTACTAGGTATAGCGCGTACTCAGCGGGGACAGGCCACTACTAGTAGAAACCACGGGCTTCAACTAACCGCCACGGACACGTAATCTTGATCAATTACCCTGCAACCCTTCCAGAGGTCAGAGCTTCGAGTCAATCCATACAGCACGCTGAGCTACCTATTGCTTTAGAATGCCAGCTTATCTCGGTGCCGTTGGATTCCAATAACGGCACACAAATATAAAGTACATGTAGTACTCGCGGAGCCCCGTACATATCCTTGGCGTGTTGCACTGCTGCTCCTCATCGTATCAGTCGCCGCCCAGCTCGTCCGCCACATTTTGGCCCGGACACGACTTGATTCGTCCTGGATCGCTGGACATCAGGATGATCTTCAGCTCAGCCCAGCCAGCTCTCTGTCTGTGCTCCCCTACCCTGATCTGTGCAACCGCAACAGTTCAGGTGAGCATTATTATGAGTTAGTGGCATGTGCAATGCGTAGCACACCATAGGTATGGAGGTACATACATGATAAAGGAGCCGATTGCTGCCATCCATCAATCAACCCTCCAATTGTGCGCCTGCTCTGTCCCATCTCGTATCTCACGACCTCTTCCCTCCCCTCTTCCACAAACGTGAGCCCTCCGCTCGTCCTGACGGCATCATCCCATACACAAGCCAAGGCCGGATCTCAAAGACCTTTCCCCATTTTGTCTTGCCATAGCGACCGCCGTCTATTCGTCGCTCATTTTTCTTCCTTTTTTTTTTCTGGGCCTTCGATCTGAGAGGCTCGGGCGCGATTCATTGCAGTTTCTCTCGGGTGTCACCTTTTTCCTCCCCTCCCCCCGCCGAGCGCCGGACCCATACAGGTCGTCGCTCAAAGCGAGTTTGCCGCGATGGCATTCCCTTGAGCGCCCGCAAGACTTGCTGTGACAGATTCTATCTTTTATTTCTGTCTTACCGGTCTAGTGAGCAGGTACGGAAGGAGAGCGCGGGCGCGAGAAGAGACGAACTCAATTAACAGACTGCCATTGCACCCGTGGTGCTTACAGAAGCTACTGTTCCGGGATCCTATCCACCGGCCAACTTGCGGCCCATCGCAACGTGCCACCTGCGTTGTACGTTGCATTCTTACCACGAGTCAAGGCTTGTTGCGTCAACGAGCATCGCAAAGCAAGAGATTTGTGAGAGACTTCCTCTACAGAATCTGCGCGACCATCAATTCTTCCCATCAAGCGCGAGCATTCATCTCGCCTTACGACTCCATTGGAGCCTGTCTGGGCGGTGGTGCCACTGTAGTGCCAGCCTCTCGAGCGGGGTTATAGCGGGCAGCAGTCCCTCCGAAGACGCTACCGTCGGCCCCCCATCCACCTCCTTTCACCCCGCCGGCAAGACGCCCACTAACAGAAGAGAGCACACCCATCCCGCAGGTATAAGCGGGAAGCATGGGCCCTGAGATGATGCCCATGCCCATCTCCAACCGAGGATGGTCGCCATACGTCGCAAAGACCCGACCAGCCGGCCTGCAACCTAGCCCAGCGCTCTCCAACCCCGAAGGCGAGCCCCTCAGCAAGCAATCATCAAAGACTTCCAAAATTTCCAGCGGCGGCAGCGGCACCGAGCCATCGCGGTCTTCCCAAGACACGCCGTTGGAACCGGACCGTGCCGTTGGCGTGGGGCATGGTGCTGCTGCTAGCAAGTCTGAGGAACGCAGCCAGCACCAGCGAAGCGGCAGCAGAAAGCACCTGAAGAAAGAGAGGGATCACAGGGGTAGCGGACATGTTCAGGTCGGCACTGCCACCAGCGCTGCTGCAGCCCCACCACCGCAGCCTGAGCCTGCCGCCGCCGCTGCCTCTGCCACGCGCCTCCACCAGCATCGAAAAACCTCGTCGTCCACGGCCTCCTCAGGGCACCCCCTACAGTCCACCTCGTCCACCTCGTCCACTTCGCCAAAGCCTGCCCATCAGAGCGCTTTCAAGCGCGCTTCCCACAGTCTCATCTCGCGCGGAAAGCATCACGACAACCACTCCTCCTCGCCAGAGCCCAAGCATGCTGCCCATGCTCAGCGAAACTACAACCCCTCTTCGCCGCGGTCTCCTGCCGTCGCCGCCTCCTCCTCGCAGTTGACCGGCGCCATCACCAGTCCAATCTTTGCTGCGGGCTCTCGAAGCTCGGTCTGGAACATGTCATCTACCACAGATGCCTCTGCCGCCTCGACCTCGCGCGAGAACCTCATCACGTCCAAGCCCTTTATCCTGCGCAATGGCCGATCCTACCTCAACGACACCAGCCTCCCTTATCCGCTCCCCGCCGATCTGACGGAGCTACATCGCCAGTCCCTCCGTACCCTGCTACTCATTCAGATTTTTGGCAGCCCTGTATGCTCGCCTCTCTTCAGCAAGAAGCCGCCTCAGCGTGTGCTGGAGATTGGCTGCGGGTCCGGTTTTTGGTCCATGATGTGCCATCGCTACTTCAAGTCCCGCGGCCACGCCAACATTTCCTACACAGGAGTCGACATAGCACCGTTGGCGCCGGCCGGCTCGGCATCAACCACGTCGGATGCCGCAAGCGGCAACGCTGTCAAGCCTGACCCCGAAATGAATTGGAAGTTTATCAGCCACGACCTGCGGCAACTGCCCTGGCCAATGGACGACGAACATTACGACCTGGTCATGGTCAAGGACATGAGTCTTGCCACTACCAACATACAACACCAAAACTTTATCGACGAATACATTCGTCTTCTGCGGCCCGGTGGCGTCTTGGAGATTTGGGACTCGGATCACCTCATCCGCATGCTCCGCCCGCATGTTCCAGATGCGAAGCTCTCTGGCGATAGTGCCGAGGAGCAGGAAGCTGCTATGAATCTGGGCGCCTATGTCATGAATGCGAACACCCCACTTTCAGCGCCGACCAACTCGTTTCTCGTGGAATACAATCAGTGGCTCTCGAGAGCTCTCGAGAGTCGTGACTTGACTGCCGTGCCCTGTACCCTTATCGGGCCAACTCTACTTCAAGAATCTGAGGCGCTATCAGACGTCCGCTCACGCCGTCTGGCTGTTCCTCTTAGCGAGGTTCGATGGGAGCGGGAAGGTGTCGGCGGTGTTGTTACCAAAAATGGTAAAGCGACCGCAGCATCCAAGGACAAAGCACCAATGTCAACGTCATCACCGTCATCGCAACACGACGTCGAACCTCGTGTGCTGTCTTCGGGTCAGGAAGCGCTGCGACAGACGGCACTCCTGACGGTGGTGCAGCAGGTGCAAGCTCTGGAGCCCATACTACGTGAGGTGTCCAAGAAGAGCCAGGATGAGTGGGATGTGTGGCTGGGTAAGATGATGGCGGACCTCATGAGTGACGGAGGTACGAGCTGGGGCGAGTGTTTGGAGATTGGTGCGTGGTCCGCAACGAAGCGCAAGCGGTAATGACGCGGTACATATTTGATACACGAGTTGATGTCGATTTTTCCTTTTCTCAACATGTACGATTCTATCGTGTACGGACATGAGCATTGAAGCGATCAACATGTGTGTTTTTACCTCCTTTCGAGATGGCAATCGTGCATGCCCAACGTTGGCCGATTCTTATGCAAGTTGTTGCTTTGTATGACAGCTATTTGTGCATTTATTCTAAAAATCCTGGTTTCTTCGTCAAGCTCCTGGAACATAACGTTTACGCAGCGTGCGATATCGCTTTAGGTAGTATCTGCAGCATTAATCAGCTTCTTTTCCCTCTCACCAAACAAGGCGATGCAATTCACACTACTCACAAAGCCTCTATTTCTGCGTGTAGTGGAGCAGTTACAAAAATCAAGTCAGCATTTCGCAGCGTCATTATTTCTAAAATGCGTCGCGTTTGCGCATGCATTGACACGATCCGTGGTGCTCCGCGCGCGCACTCGCACTCACTCTCACTACTCTCGTCTTCATGTAACTCTGTTTTGACTTACCTTTTTTCACGTACTCGGCCTGGCCGATGCCCTGCCGAATCTTTTCCTCGTCGCGCTCCCCGGCCCGGGCCATGAACGCCCGGTGCAGTCGCGGGCGAAAGTACGCGTATCCGAGGGGGTAGTCGCGGCCCAGGTAGAGAAGCTCTGGGAAGTTCTATTGCGTCAGTGAGTCACGCCGAGGGAGATGAAAAAAAAAAGTGAGAGAGTGGAACCTTTGTAGATGGCAATGACTTGGTGACGCAGAGACGGGGATGGCATGGTACTGTTTTGGTTTTTTAGGAGTGTTTTTTTTTTCCTGCGTTTGCAGTATGACGAGGGGGTGAAAAAAGTGTGTGGAAGATGAATGACCTCAACTTGTGTGAATGACGCTATAACTACAGTACATCCACTGACGGGCCGGCACTAACACAACCGGTGTCATGTCGAAAACCGCTTCTGCATTAGTTCTTTGGAAGCTGTATGTAAAGTTCTGCTTAGGTGATTGTAATGCTTTTGATCACTGGTGCTATCGTAAAACTGTTTTGCTTGTCTCTGAGTTTAAGAGGTTCTCTTTAGAGGTTTTGATGTTCCCATTGCGTACGACCGGGACAAGCGCAACTTTGGCGCTCGTGACCAGATAAATATATTATTAGCGCGGCGCGGATATGTTAATAGTGTAGCCACCTCGCACTGTGACGTGAAGAACGCAAACGCCGTCCTACCCATTCATCTTTTTCCTCCATCTCCTCGCAAGCCCTCTCGAAAGGCATCTTGGCCATACTTAGCCATCATCTTCTTCGAAAAACTGTCAGCGGTGATTTCATCTCTTCTCAACCAGGTATGTACCGCACCAATCACACCCGTGTGCGCCAAGTTGCCGGGCGTAAAAACTGTCGCTGCCTTTGAATTTCCTCCCATCCCAAGTGATACTTTGCTAAGAATGCTTCCAAATATTGTCTATTCATAGGCTGGATCCGCAGATATACCCGAAGTTAAAGTCTTCTCACTATCCTGTTCTATTCCTCTCATCCCGTCAATATCTCACTCCATTTCAAACGCACGCACGCACCGCACATACGCAAACGACGACGAACGTCACTGAATTACGGCCCTGTGCATCCATCTACCTAAGCTCTCTTGACCGTTTAGACTTCCGGGGGACGCGACGATGAAGGCTGCAAAGGTAATTTCGCATCGGCCGGGTAGAACCTTTGGTATACCCGAAGATGCATTTCCTTTGAATCGACGCGATATGCTGTATTATCTTCGCAAGGTTCAAGAAGCAGATCACAGATACTGCATCAAGAGTTTCTCGGCAAGGGCTGGCTGGCTGGCCTGTCCATTCCACCAGCCTATCAATTTTGAGAGCCTAGAGGGCATGAGGCTAGAGGACGCGGATCATTCCTGCAATCGCACAGCTCCCATATTCGTTCTCCGAAACCCCTTGGCCGACGGCGAGATCACGAATTCCTTTGAACCTGCTGCACGGCTCCGCAAGTTGGAATGTCTCCTGCTGGAGATGCACCGCTACATCTACAATCGTTGGTTTCGCCCTTTGGAAAGTGTCATCGACCGGAGACAGTTTCTCGTCAAAGTTCACATGCCGGCCCCCACACCTCTTCCAGTCAAAACTTGTTCAGCATCCATGGTAGACTTGGCCAACAAGATGAATGCCAACCTGGTTGCGAGAATCAGGAATGTGAAGGCGCAGCAAGTGTCTCATGAGGAACAGAATGCTAAATGCAAGGTCTATCATCTTCGACCGCTCTTTGAGGCCATGACTGTCTGCCTACGATCTGCGGACTACGACATCGATTCCGACATTGCTTCTATTTCTGTGTTGATCGTGCGAACTGGCATTGAACAGAAGCTCAGCGCGCCGCTGGCACTTGAAGCCATTCCCGCCGAGGCAAGATTGAACACCCTTGCTGACAAAAGTGGTCGTCTTGTCGCTCTTGAGACAACTCTGGAAACGGCAGTGACTTTTCTCCTTGACATGGAAAAACGCGAGGAGCAAGCTTATGGACCAATTCCAAACCCCGTCGAGAGCTCACGCGATCTTACTTCCTGGTCGGTGTGGGACAATGTCACAGGGTGCGCTCGGCAGATTGGCTGGAACAAGGCCAGGATGGGCCCTCTACAAGGCCCTTCTTCTGGATGGGCAGACCCTAAGAAATATGTCAAATGGTCCGCCCTTGAGCCTGATTACGATGCTAGACTGCGCGGGGAGATTGCTAGTACCCGCCACAGAGCCAGGATTGCCCGAGACACCTCACTGAGAATTGGCCGAGACGGAAGACTAGGTCTATAACAAAAGAAGTGTCTCAGTCCCGAGTTCTCCTCATGATACGATGAACCCAAGAGTTGCGAAAGTTGATACAGTATGAAATGTTGTTCATAGTATTTCAAAGTTCACGGTGTCGTTTATCAGGTCAAGGATCTGTCGCAATTGTTGAGAGTTTGATTTTCTTTGGGCCGACTTTTTACTTGGGTTCTACTCTCAAAAGACTTGCTAGTTGTCCGCGATATACTTGGCAATGTTGCCCACTGGGTCTGGGAAGTTGCCAGCTGCTAGGACTGCTAAAGTTGGAAAGTTGCCAGCTGCCACGGTTTGTTTTGTTTGAGAGAAGGTGAAGAGTTTTATATCTTTGACATTTCTTGTACCTGTTTCTATTCCAGATAGTTCAGTAGGCATCAATCAATCAATCAGAATCATTGCCATCATGTCTTCCTATCTGCCTAGCAACTTCGACGAACTTCACCGGAAAGGCAAGATCATCTATGAAGCCATGATAGAAGCCGCGAGAGAAAACGGGCCCAACGAGCCGCCAGTAGTTCCCTCCTGCTACTATCTGTATCTTGTCCCCGACCAACCGCCAGAGGACTTGGGACCGAATAACGAGCTTCTAACGCCTAGAGACGGCTATATCTCGTGCAGTCTACAGACCGGCAGGTACCGCTCCTCCTGCTACGTCAACATGGTGCACCGTAGCGGCCGCACCATTCTCTGCATAAAAAACTTCGCAGCCCTCGACGAAAACATAGAAACCACGAACCGGATGTTCTGGCTCGAGCCTATCAAGATGTGGTGGAACGTGCCGGGCAGAGCCGCGTCGGACTCGATTATGTCTGGCGGGTCCAGATCGCCAATACGGAAACGCTGGCCGTGATGGCCGCAATCAGAGTCCACCACGACATAGGCGAAGCGGACGTGATTCTCGACAGCGGCGACGAAGGGTTCCTTGCACTGCTCGCCACTGACAATGGACGGGGCGTCGCAAAGATCCTCACCGACTATCCGCGCCTATTTGGAAGACGGGTTGTGTACGCGGCGCGCCTTCGTGGCGACAACATCTGCTGGTTCGTTCGGGAGCTTCCCGAGGCCAAGGTGAAGCCTGCGCCGAGGCAGTTGCGCACGGCGCCATCGAGGAAGCAGCTGAGAAGAGAGAGGAAGGAGAAAATGGCCCAGTCTTAGTCTTGGAACCCGTCGATAGCTTGTGGTTGATACGGCCAGGCGCGTTATACCTAGTTTCTTCTATTAAGTTCAAATGAATTCTATTCTTTCTTCTTAGTGGTATTCCCTTCATTACTGCTTATTCTCTTTATTTATCATATATCATGCTATTCCCTTTATCATCTGCTATTTGCTTAAAAGTTACCTTCCTATTTTTTTTTTCGTAAGTACATATATAGTAGATCTGGCTAACAACGCAGCTATCATCTTCGACATCGGCAGTCGAGGAGCTCAGTTGACATCTTTCGACATAGAACATCTATCTTGGGCTGTGAAAAGTAAAGATCTATATTGATATGAGGCGTTCTTACTTGCAAATTTATTGTCTCTCCATATTTTGACAGAGTCAGAGATTCTCTCACCGCCAACGTAAGGATCTGACGTCGTCAGTCCTAGCTTCACAATTCCTTCCAACAGCTGCCTAACGAATATTGCGCCTTAAAACGCATTCGTAGTTGCGAGCTTGTCACTAGGATGACTCACCAGCAAGATTTCTTGAGAAGCTTGGTAGACAAGACGTCTTGAGATAGCAAGTCTACCGTTATAGCGACTCCTTCGTGATGTGCTGTGATGATGGCATACCCCTCGAATGATATCCGTACATAGTTGCGCGTCTGTGTTTCGTGGAACGCGCAATCTCGATACGTGGCCGGTGATGGATTTCTGCAGCATTGATTCTCTTTACAGGCTGGAAGGCGTCAATCAACGACGATCAAGACCGCAGCCCAAAGAAACAACACTGATTTTACGCCAATACTATCACGACGGCATGGAGTAGCTGATTGCGAAACTACAATCGATAGCCGACCCGAGGAAGAAAAAGACGATCGTGAACGAAATATTATCCACACATGAACCAAGCTAGTTACCGGCCACAATTTCGGCCAAGGGAAAGAATATGCATTATATTCGAAGACACTTCGGCGATGGTCGCACGCCGCTGTCTAATACACTTTTGGTTTTGTTTCTGTTGACATATTTTATTGCGGTCAGGCTTTTCATGTTATACTCGTAAAACAAATTAAGAAATTTCCAGAAATTACGATCATCTCCGTTCATCGTGGGCGGGACCTACCAAGTCTCAGTAATCAGTATCGAAACATAGTCGACACAGATATGGCTTACATCCTTTTACACCCCTGCAAGACTTCTGTCGCTCATCGCATAGCTTGCAACGAGACGATATGGTGTTGACCCTCTCGCAGTATGCGTTTACGACGCTTACCAGCGCACCGCTCATCTTCTACAGGTCATCGATCTCTTATCGAAGACAATACGTACACTGATCGTGCTCTTTTTCGGCGCGCTGCTGTGCGCGGTTCCGGTTGCGGGGAGCCATGGCGTTCGAGACCGTCGTTTGGAAACGCAGACGAAATGCCATAGGAAATCTAGCGAGGGAAGTTGTTGAAGGATGGGAAGACTGCCAAATCAACTACAGCTAATAAACTGCTCATGTTTTCCAAACACACCCATAGATGATAATTCTCTTCGGAGCACGATACAAAGAGCCTAGGTCCTTATACAATATGACTCAAGGGGAGCCCGGTCTTAGATGAGGTGTAGTCGCTTTTTATGCCGACGTCGCCTGACCGATATCGTTCCACGAGAGGTCATCAGGAACCATCGGCTACTTTGACAAATGCGATCTAGGCCGCCGCAGACTCCGTCGGACCGTTTCGCACAGACTGTGACTCTCTACAATGTCGTCTACGTCGTTTATAGCTAGCCATGGTTGTTAAGTGATGCTTGCTACGGATCACTATGTTCGAAACTGATAAGCTTTGGATTTTAGTGAATGGCAATGATGTGTTCCCACTTCGTCGAGGCATTCTTCCGCGGCCCGGATGAGGACTGCATCAACACGAACGTGTCTGACCGTGCATAAAAGAAACACAACTGCCACGAGAACTAGAAACGACCAAACGAAAAACGTAAAAAGAACAAGAAGTAGGGCCATAATGGATGCAAAACTGTTATAAGGAAGGTTGAAAAAGAAGAAAAGCACGACGAAACCCACGAACGAGCATCTCGGTCCTTCTCGCACCAAAATTAAAATAAGAATAAAAATAGACTGAAGTTCGAGAATCGAAGAGAGCCACTTGCAGAATGGGGCGAAAAGAGAATAGAGAGAAAGTGGGCGGGGAAGAGGAACAAAACAGAAGCCATAGCCATCAATGACGTTCAATCAAACTTTTCAGAAATCCGTTTCTTCTCTCAGAGGTCGGTCAACCTTACGGCTTTACGTTGCACGTGCTACAGGCTAGTCTCCCACTGCGTCAAAGTTCAGACACTGTCATCGACAGCGTAATGGAGGATCTATAATTATGCTCGGCTCGGATACTAGTAGGTTCTGTGAAGAAGCTGGCACCGAAGTAGCTTACCGCTTGCATACAACTGGCTAGAGGGACCGACTTATGGCTAGGGACGATCCAATGATGGTGGTGTTTCGGGAGACTTATGGTCATGATATTAGTGTCAGACAAATGAAAACTAACCTTAGGTCCAGAGAGATCGTGAGGTGGTCGAATGTAAAAGCAATTAAGACTTTTGCACATTTTGACAGTCGAGAGGTGATTATGAGACTCAAGCTGAAACTTTTCATCTTTGTCCTGTCGATATGAATAAAAGCTTGACTACATGACCAGCATAATGTTTCCTCCATTGTTGGCCTCGCAACGACACAACGGCAGTGTAAATACAGCCAACAACCGAAAGGACTCTGTAAAATGAAGCCCGGCTTCTAGTACGTCTAAAGGTCCGTAGAATGATGACGCAAAATAAAAATACGCTGGAGTTTAGAAGCCAGAGCAAGAAAAATGAAAAAAATAATACACGCCACGCTGCCATTATTTATTCCTCGATAGGCGCTGGGCGTCCGTCGAGCCACTTGCTCATATAGGGTCCGTCCAGCCAGTAACCCAGGCGGCGATAGTAGTTCCGGACGCCGACGCCGGATATGATGCTCAGCTTGTCGCTGCCGTGCTCGTCGCGGGCTATGCGCTCGGCCTCCTCGACGAGTAGTGTGCCGAAGCCCTGGTGCTGGAACTTGCGGGGGTCGCGGGCGTGGACGGGGACGGCGGTGCCGTAGACGTGGAGCTCGCGGATGAGGCTGGTAGGCTGGCCGGTGAGCTCCGGGCGGAAGGTGTAGCGTGGGCTGCAGCGGCGCAGGCGGAGCAGGCCGACGAGTATGTCGCGGGTGGGGTCCTCGTAGGCGAGGAAGGTCTCCCAGCCGGCGTTGGCGACGTAGTCGCGGCGGACGAGCTCGATCTGGCCCGGGCGGATGCGGTGCTTGACCTCGTTGACGCCGACCTCGCGGGTGCGGACGTCACGGCAGGTGGTGCCGAAGTCCTTCATGCGGGCGAGGGCGAGCTCGCGCAGGTTGCCGTTCTCGACGCCCGAGGTGACGAGGGGCATGGGGATGTCGCGCTGGACGCGGTAGATGCGGGTCCAGGGGGGGATGAGGGCGAGGATGCGGGCGACGAGGTCGACGAGGCCGTTGGGGGTGTAGTTGCGGTAGCGGCCGGTGCGCCAGAGCTCGTAGAGGCCGGTGCCGCGGATGACGAGGGTCGGGTAGATCTTGAGGCCGTCGGTGCGGAAGGCCGGGTTGTCAAAGTACTCGCGGAACTGGTCGAGGTCGCGCTCCATGCCGACGTTGGGCAGGTCGGGCATCATGTGGCTGACGACCTTGAAGCCGGCGTCCTTGGAGAGGGCGAAGGTCTCGGCGACGGCGGCGACGGTGTGGCCGCGGTTGGTGTCGCGGGCGACGTCCTCGTAGAGCGACTGGACGCCGACCTCGAGGCGGGTGCAGCCGTAGCGGAGCATGTCGGAGAGGTGCGGCTGGAGGCAGTAGTCCGGGCGGGTCTCGATGGTGATGCCGACGCAGCGGACGGCGCTCATCTCGGCGGCCTCGACGGCCTCGTCGACGCCCGACGTCTGGTAGCCGCTGAGGGCGTTGTGCAGCTGGGCGATGAAGTGCTCGCGGTAGGCGGGGGGCAGGGACATGAAGGTGCCGCCCATGATAATGTACTCGACCTTGTCGACCGAGTGGCCGAGGGAGCGGAGCTGGTCGACGCGGCCGCGGGCCTGCTCGAAGGGATCGTAGCGTGCGCGGATGGCGCGCATCGACGTCGGCTCGTAGCCCGTGTAGGACTGGGTGCTGTACTCGAAGTCGGAGTCCGGGCCGCCGGGGCAGTACACGCAGATGTTGCCGGTGTAGGCGATGTGCGGGCAGCGATGGGGCTTGCACATGACGGCGACGACGGCGATGCCCGAGGATGTGCCTGCGGAACGGTGTGTCAGAGGGAGGGAGAGGAGAGGGAAGAGAGGATGCTGCTGCCCGAGCCGGCGGAGGAGAAGAGAGTAGGGGGAGGGGAGGGCGAGAACATACGGATGGGCTTGGCTATCAGCTTGTGGAGGATGTATTTCTTGTAGTGCTCGGGGATGGCGGCGATGATGGCGGTGAGGGGGGGGATGTTGGCGAGGCGGTGCTTCTTGGCCATCCTGGAGCGCAGCGCGTTGAGGTTGACGTCGCGCCCGGGGCGGCCGGCGCGGCTGGCCTCGTGGTCCTCGATGAGGGCGTTGGCGACGTCGGCGCAGCAGCGGAGGTAGCGCTCGCTCTCGGGGGGCGCGTCGGGGTTCTTCTTCTTCTTGGCCGTCGCGGCCGTTACCGTGGCGGTGACGGTAGCCATGGTCGCCCGGTCGTGTGGATGATGTTTTTTTTTTTTTTTTTGACTGAGCGTTGGGTGTGACTGTTTTGTTCTTTGCGGTGTCCCTGTTGCGTTGCTAAAAATTATTCCCTATGTCGTCGTCTATTCTCTCTTTCTTTTTTTTTTTTTTCTGCCCGGCGCCTCTTGTCGCGATGCCGGTGGTAAGAGGGGGCAGATGGCCGCTAGTACGCTTTTGGTAGCCGCGGGGGCCTGAGCAGTCCATTATGCATACATGCATACAGACATGGTTGGTTATGCAATGTGCGAATTATGTATGTACAGTACGTATATTGTGCCCTGACGGCTTTGTGCGCCGTCAAGTCGTCAATTACGTGGCCAGAGTCGTTTCTGAATCTGGTGCTGTGTACAGCTCTCAGCAGCGTAAAGGCCTCGAGGCTCCAGTATTTCTGTTCATCTATCTCTATGGGTCTCACTGACTTGCACTGAATCCTGTCCTTGTTTTGTTCGTTGCCCACTGCATCTCACGCCACCTACCATGTGTTAATTACTTGCCAAATCACACCGGCGCAAGGGCATTCCCGTTGTATTTTAGCAATTGCGTTGATTCGCCGGGATTGCTGCACAATTTTTTTTTTGAAACGACCAAGATCGTCCATCTCAACCCAGCCCACCCATCATCAAACCCCTCCCCTCCTCCCTCTGTAACCCCGCCATGCGATTGCGCCCAGATGCCGTCGCTGTCCACCGGATCACTGGACACCCACCACGGCAGGAGATCTACCGCAAGAGCGACAACGAGTAGAGATGCAGCCATGACTTTTTTTTTGGGGTTGTTTTCCTTTTCTTGAGTCTCCGACCCGTTGTTTGCTAGCTGACGCAGGCGTGTGTTTGAGACCGGACAGATTCTCTGTTGCCCGAGCCGGCCACTCGAGACATGAGATAATTGCATCGCAGCCTCCTTGAGATTTAGTCCTCCCCCTTCTTCTTTTTTTTTTTCCTTTTGTGGCCGTGTCCGGTGTCGATCGTCTCTATCTTGCCAATCATGTCAATGACTAGCCGTCTCTTCCCGCGCGTGCTTGTCAACTTGTATGACGACTTCCATGCATCAACGCGAAACAATGTTCCAGTCGAAATCACAGCTAGACGAGAAGGTGTGTGGCATCCGCCCCGTTCGAGCCTACCTAGTCGATAAAGGGGGCGCGGGCACCACCTGTTTGCTTGCCGTTGGGTTGAGCGGGAGGCGGCTCCTGGGGGCCGCAAGGCGGACTCTGGGAATGGGGCCGACTACTGTTCTGTGCCGATTCTCGTTTGAGCCCCGATGCCATTATTGTTATAGCTGGCTTCGTATATGACCCCTCTTAATAAATAGGGCCTGGGCGAGCTACCGATTGCCGCCGTATACGTCAGGGCCAGATACGGTGCAGAAAGCCGAAGATTGTATCGCCATTGATGGCTTGCGTGCGTGGCGAAAGCCAAGTCCTGCCAAGATACCCAGTAAAGTATAGCACACTCATGTACTCCGTATTGTCCCTATAATGGTCAAAAGAAAGTGAGGGGCTCCCCTGCTTTCAACGCATAGAGGATACTCGGCGAGTTTTGCTCGTTGATGCCCGCCAGCGCTGGGGGTACGGGTACCCATGCACTGTACTCCAGTGAGGGACCTACAGAAATACTTACTAGTAGATACAGTACAGTTTAGAGGCACTACTAGAGTATGTAGTAGTACTAAGGAGTTGCGAGGCCGGGGGTATTGGCGCCTCGCTACTAGTACGCAGCGAGTGGTTTTTAGAGTTGATTTTTCCCAACGGCAGCGGATCCTGTTCCCCCCTTCCCTTGTAACTGTACTCCACAAAGCTTAAAACCTGCCACGCAAGCCCACAGGCTTTATTGAGGGACACATGCAGTATGGGTTGATGCATCTTTCTTAATTTCTTGTTTCCGAGATGCGAAGTGCGGCGAGTCCTGTCCCATCAATCGAGAGAAACTGCATTTGGATGGGCAGGTGGCGAAATGGAGAGTTCTATCGACTCGGCATCAGCCGGAGTTGCTCTCCTACGGTTAATCCGATCCCTACCACCTCTGCACAACGATTGGGTTGCCGGACGATACATGGTAGGTACCGTAGGTAGGTAGGTAGGTGGTCAGCAGGGAAAACTCGAGTAGGCCCTCCCCCCCTCCTTGAAAGAATGCACTACGGCACGAAGAGCCGAGTCTGAGAAGGTGAAATGAGAGCAGAGGAGACGAGGCGGGGACGGAAGAGGGCGAGGCCACGGCAGTTGGAAGAAGGACCGGTAAATTTGTGCCACGGTGTAGGTAGTGTCTTGCGTCTCGGCCTTGACTCTGACGTGCCGTGATATGATGCTACCAGAACATGCACACTTGTACAGTCCATGCACGCTAGCACTACTGGGTTCGTACAATAATGACAGCTAGACTAGGCACATTGTATGTATGCATTATTTAGCATGTACAGTACGTAGGTATAGGCCAGCTAATGGCAAGCCCAAGCTCCACGTTAGCCGCTGCGGTTGCCGTTGGGGTCTGAGGCCACGAGCTGGGCCGTTCAACCTTTTTCTTTTTGACAGTCTGTCTCATCGGCGTCTAGTAGCCAGAGAGGGACTGTTAGGCACTGCGCTAGACCTGGAGTTCCGTACCCTACCTACAGTACATACTACCTAGATACAGTATGGTCCCTATGCGTGTACAGTAGTAGCGTACGCCACTCAGCGCGTGCGAGGCACCCGTCCGTCCTGCAAGTACCGGTACAGTACCTTTAAAAGCCGGCGCGTTTGGCGGACAAGTCCTGCCCCACGACAGGCATGTACCCCGAACAACCCCGTTCCGTTTCTCGACCGCACACTCCTCCAACCTCGTCCCTCACATCTTATTGTACTATTGTCCTACTTTTTCCGCTCGTCTTTCCCAACAATCCACAGGGATAAAACAAAACAAAGCATTCATTCGCAGCATAATTCCTTGCTTCATCATCCTTGTTGTTATTATTCTTTCGCATAGTCCCTCCTTGCTGCGGAATCCGTTCCATATGCCTTGGAGGAGGGCGGGCCGGCGCACGAGGTACTTTGAACCTGTGCACCTGGCGAGCGGCTTCGTCCAAAATGGTTGGCATCCCTGCCAGATCACTCTCATGCCTCACCTGTCGCCGGAGAAAGAAAAAGGTACGTCATGTCGGGAGACGAGTGGCTGGCAGGGTCAGTCAAGCTCTTGACCACGAACAGCGTCAAAGTCTCGACCACCACTCCCACATGCTAATGAGGCCGTTTTGCTGGGCTGGTTTTTTAGTGTGACAAGACCACGCCCACCTGTACCAAGTGCGCAAAGGCCGGCCTGGAATGTGAGGGGTACACGAGTGACCTGGTCTGGGTCAACCGCACCGTAGACAATCGTCCAAAACTGCAGCTTCGGCTGCGTCAGCAACAGCAACAGCAGCAGCAGCAGCAGCAGCAGCATCAACGACAGCAGGCGACCCTATTCGGTGAGAGGCAGGTCGACGGCGACGACGGCGACGACCACCACCACCGGGAAGCCAACCAACAGCTGCAACGCGTCCCCCGCCATGGCTCCCTCTCCAGCCCCAGCTCCTCAGGCGGCAACGGCAGCATCAGCAGCCCCGAGACCGTAGCCTACATTGCCAACCGCATCTCCTATCCCGCCGCTGCCCGCTTCGCCGACATCTTCCTGCCCGTCAACCTCACCCAGTCGGCGCGCGAGCAGCTCTACATGGGCTTCTTCGGCTCCAACATGCTCGCCGCCGGCACCACCACACCCTCCGAGGCCGCCATGCGCTTTGCCTCCATGGGCTGGACCAAACATATCCTCCCCCTCTACGACACGGACCCGGCCGTCCGCACCGCCGCCCTCGCCACCTCCACCGCCGTCGTCGCCACCATGCACGACGACAAGCAACTGCAGGTCAAGGGCATCCAGGCCTACAACAGCGCCGTCATGGAGATGGTTAAGGGCCTGCAGCGCACCAACTGGTACAAGCGCGATGGCTTGCTCACGGCGGCGCGTCTCATGGCGACTTTTGAGGTGAGCACAGCAAATGACCGCTTGACCAACAGACTGGATATTGACCGGGGACTAATCTTTTCTCGCGCCTTTCTGCTTTCGTCCATCGCAGCTGTTATTCATCTCCAAGGACGGCCCCCAGCCTCTAGCATGGAAGGGACACAATCAAGGACAGCAAACCATATTTCTGGCTCGTGGCCCAGCCGCTTTTGCCTCTGGCGTACCTCATCAGCTATATTCTGATGCGCGAATTAACATGGTACGTTCAGGCAACCTCTCGTCATCCCCCCCCGCTTTCCCCGGCTCAGTTCTGCCTAATGCTCACATGTTGCCAGGTGATGCTCTCTATAGGTCTACGCAAGCGTTCGCCTTTTGCTAGCCCTGCATGGGATACGATCCCTTGGCGAAAGCATCCCAAGGCCGTCAAGGACGAGCTCATCGACCTCTTCCAGGAGATACCAGAGCTTCTCGAATACGTCGAAGAGTTCAAAGCCAGCACCGACAAACGCAGGCGGCAAGAGCTGGAAACTCTCACCGTCGGCCGCTGCTATGAGGTGCGCGGCGGTCTCGACGCCTGGGCCGTCGACCGCGGCGACTCTCTTCAGCGCTTCGACTGCTTTGCCCTCCACGGGGGCCGCCCCATCGAGCCGCCCCGCAACGACACCGAGTTTGCCTTCCACCACCTTACGACGATCTACTGGTTCACTGCCGGCATGACCTCGTGTGTTCTGTCCTTCTTCACATCGCGGCAGGGTGAAGAACAGATCCCTCCGCGGCCACCGGATTGGTACGTGAGCTATAGCAATAGCGCAATAGGCATACCTCTATCAACGCCGCATCCAACAACCCCGGCGCCTGCGAGTGAGGACCTCCACGGACAGGGCTACTCGCCGGCGTCCGCCTCGAGCAGTTCCTCCACCGCGAGCCCGCCAGTGTCGGCGACTGAGCACTATATATGGGAGTCCGCCATGTTTGCTACCAGGGAGGTCTACTCTATGGGCTTCTTCTTCTTGCCCGACGCCGGCATCGCTCACTCCGCCGCGGGGCTCATGTCGCTGGCCGTCATTCTACGCTACTACCTGCATCCGGCATCATTCTGCATTCTCGGCAACGAGACAGACATCTTGCAGGGCCTGTACGATGTGCCCGTGCTTGGCATCCCCGTCGGACAGCTGCTGAAGCGGGTACTCGGCGGGATTCTGCCGCCGTTGGTGGCCAATACAAAAGGACCGCGGCAAAGTCAAGGTTTAGGTTGGTTTTAAGACGGTTCGAAGACTATTTCCATCATACCTCGTCCTTTCAGAGATGTCGCTCCGAGTAATTGCACAGAGTTCTGTATTTAGGGTAGTCCGCTCTCCTGTAGGATCTCGTCATGTTGACGGCGTACAGGAAAGATAGAGCACACCTTCAAATCTTGGTAGGACAAGTCTGATGCACGACAGCGGGACTTCAGTCCTTACTACGTCTTGCTTGACGACCGTATCCGAGACTTATCATAGCACTATGACAAGCTACATGCATAAGTACACTAGCTTATCCAAGACTTAGGTGTTTTGTATTTGACAACATTCCTATTCCTCGCCGCCTAGGATAGAGCCGTCTTCCATAAATCATTTCCCCCAGCAACGACCTCTTTCTCAACCGACAACAATGATTTAGTTTTACTCCTTTGCTTTAGGAAAGTAAATTTCTGTGTTTCTCTTACATACGCACGCCAGTACGGCGAATCTCTAAGCTATTGAACTAAATTTGAGCAAAATGTTTCGCAAATAAGACAACAATCTCTCCTCCGACATTGTTCAACTCACTGACGGCTCCACCGGCATCGGCAAGGCGCTCGTCGTCGCCCTCTTGCGGCTCGACTACACCCTCGTCGTCGTCGCCGGCCAGCACGAGCCCGTCCTCGACGGAGACGCGGCGCGCAAGAAGAACCTGCTGCACTTCTTCCCCTGCGAGGTGGGCTCGCCCGAGGCCGTGGCGCGGACGGCGGCCCTCGTCCGCGAGCGCGTCGGGCACCCGAGCATCGTCATCAACAACGCCGGGACGACGAGCATAGCCATCATCACCGAGCAGACAGCCGAGGATGTGGCGCGCATATTCAGGGTAAACTGCCTGTCGCACTGGAGCGTGGTGCGCGAGTTCCTGCCGGGCATGCTCAACGGCGGCCGCCGCGGCCATATCGTCACCGTGGGGAGCATCATGGCGTATCGCGGGATCGCGGGGCTGAGCGCGTACTGCGGTTCGAAGGCGGCGCTGCTGGGCTTCTACGAGGCTCTCACGGCGGAGCTGCGGCTCGTGCATGGGGCCTCGGACATCAAGATCACGTTCGCGGAGATTGGTCCCGTGAAGACCCCGATGACGCAGCCCCTAGAAGAGCCGGGCAGAGACAACGGGATGGAATCGATGCTACAGCCGGAGCATGTGGCCAATGCGATCGTCCGCCAGCTCGTGCGCGGCAGAGGCGGCTTACTGAGCATCAGCGGGACCTGGTATTCTTGGGCGGCACTGCGCTTTCTGCCGGAATTTTTTTCCTCCTGGTTGAGCGAGCCATATACCAAGCTCGTTTTTCAGTACTTGAAGCGAAGAGAGAGGGATCGGCTCGGGGAGGAGTGATCGAGACAAGCAAAAGCTTATAGTATATCTCTTAAAATAGTTCTATAAGTTCTTTTAATATTTTGCTATTGTATTATGAAGTCGGCTACCAATTGGCTTACAACAGCTCCTATAGTCGTAGGACGACGTAGATTGCAGACAACTGGATGGTCTGATTAAGGCAGGAAGGCATATCAGGAATGCCGACCGCGATAATAAGCTGACTATGCAGTTCCAATTAGTCGCTGCCAGTAAGGTGCTGCATACTAATAATCGTACAGTATTGAAGAAGAACGTAGTGTATACATACACAGGTAGAGAAAACCTACGGGGGAGCTGCGATACTTCCACTGTCTTTCGCACCTATGCCACCGGCACATTCACGAAAGGGACTCGTCACACAACTCACACGCTGCATCCCATCCTATTACTAAACAAGCTGGATCCCCTTTCCTGTCCACTGCGAGAGCAGAGGGGGATTGGGCTGAAACTTATGACCTCCTGCAGCTTTTTCCTGATTCTCGGTTATCTCGCGCCGATATTATCTATGATAGGCTAAATACTATTTATTATTTATTATAGACTTAACTATGATAACTACTTTCTATTTACTATAGCTAGGAATAATCAGCGTCGGCTCATTTTCAAATATAGAACGAGTCTATATACTTCTATTGTTTTCATATCTATAGGTCTACTTTTTCATAATAATTACCAAATCAGTGTAGTGTCTTTTTTTAGCACAAGAACTACTCGTCCACTCATCCCAACTTGCATGATGGCTTCTTGTTTGCCGCTGAGATGCCGGGGGCAACGTCTAACGTATCGTCTTCGCCGCCCAATAGCTCTGGTCAACTTGTTGGGCATTCCAGATCATGTCACGAGGCTTCTCTAGTCTCATCACCACTCGTGAGGTGCATTTAAGAGAAATAAACATATATATAAAAAAAAGTCATATATAATTCCTATAGTTAACAAGTAGCCTTCACCTTTGCTCTCCCGAAGAAGAAGAAAAGGAAAAAAAAAAAGAAGAAATAGAATCTTCGTAGCCTTCCAACCCACTCACACCGCCAGATCAGCGCTTGTAACTCATCTCCCCATTCCAGAAAGTTTGTGCCTGGGCAGCTTAGTGTTGGCCCCAGTAGGTGATATCACCGTACGACTTGTGCGCCGCGTCGACCACGCGCTTGGCGACAGCGGTGCGCTTTGTGAGTTTCTTGCCCTGGTCGTCGAGGTTGATGCAGCCGTCGACGTTTTGCGTGGAGCAGAGGGGCGTCAGCGTCTTGGCGTGCATGTCGCAGAAGAAGCCGTCGCTGCCCACAAAGTCGGGACCCCAGGAAGACTCGGAGGAGCAGAGCTCCTTGGCCGCGTGCTGCGTTACGTTGGAGACGACCAGGCGGTCTTCCATCCAGGCCTGGCGGGGCTTCAGCGAGCGCTTGCCGGGTTGGCCTGTTTTTGTGTGGTTGGGTCAGCTGGTTTTCTCTCTCACTTTTTGCCTTCCTTCGCGGGTGGAATTTGCCTACCCGTGATGGGACCGTTGTCGGGACCCCAGATGGTGTAGTCGCACCCCTTATTCTTCTTCACCGTGTCCTTGACCTCCTTGCCGTAGGCGGTGGTCTTGAACTTGAGAGCGGCGCTGGGCTTCCCGTTGGTGTGGTCCTCGTCCAGCCAGGTGCAGCGCGGGATGTAGTCGCCGCCGCCCTTCATGGAACCGGCGCTCTCGGACTGGTGGTACCATCTCTGCCCGCACTCATAGCCGATGTCGCCCGTCCAAGAGCCGCCCTCGGTGTCGTCGTGCATCTTGACCGTGATCCAGGAGATGCAGACCGCGTCCTTGGCGGCGGCCACGCCGACGTACTCTGCGCGGGTGCCGCCCGAGCTCTGGCTGACGGTGAAGTCGTGGATGTCTCCGGCCTTGATGTAGGCCCCCTCCGACTTGCCCAGGTACTCGTTGTTGGTGTCCCAGGCGTACGTGGCGGAGACGTCTCCTTCCTGTGAATCCAGTGAGTGTCTGAACCGAGCAGAAATTTCCAGGGGGTATTGGCATGGGGGAGGGACTGCTTACAATGCCGTGGCCGTCGCCCTTTGTGCCGAGACCGAGCTTGACGCGGATCGCGGCACCAACGGGAGGGTTGTTGGGCATGTTCACTTTGGCAAACTGGATGATACCGAGAACGCCGCTGACGAGGCCGATCGTGTCCAAGAAGGCACTCATTGCTATGGATTTCGGGGTTGAAAAGGTATGTAAAGAGGGGAGTTGAGTGCTTGGGACGGGGAGCGGAGAAGCTTGTGTTGGGACTGAGGACTGAAGAGCTGTGAGAAGAACTGATTGTCTGGAAGTCGAGGAGTCTTTCGTACCTTTTATGAACCTTCGAGCCACATTGAATCTTCTCGTTCCGTGTTGACTTTCGTCAGCTTACTCGTGATTGTTTCTTTGAAACAAGAAGATCGTCATGTTCAGCAGGCAGCATTGTGATTATCCCCTCTCAGCTCCATCTTCACGCGAGATCAACTCACGAGCATGAGGTCTGTGATCTCATCATGACTTGAATGTCTACTTCTGTCAGTCTCGAGTTCCCCAAACAAGAATACGCCGCCAATCAGGGCCGGGTTAATAAGGATCGGGTAAGCCCCGAGCATCATGTTGGACCTCGAAGCCCCTCACTCGCTCGGGCACCGGGAAGGCTTACAAGATAGAAAAGCAAAAAGAAAAAGAAAAGCCCGGATGCAAATCGGCGCTATACGACAAGAAGTTCTGCGGGCCTGTGAGGCAAAGTCACAATTTCAGACTGACAGAGACACTGATTGGTAATTCCGGCCCTTGGCCCCTTGCGGCGAGGGCGGGAGGCGATCCGCGAAGCCACACGGCCCTTCCGGGATAAAAACCCCTTGTCCGCTCGTACAACACTAAACTTGGGTGTGGAGAGTACCATTTTATCAGACCATGTGGCGTCTGACGTGAATGTCTCCGTTCCGTTGATCATGACGTTGTTGATGTTGGTCTTGGTTCGCGCATGGTTATCTCGAAAAATAAAAGACTATTACGACAGAGAAGAGTGAATTACCACAAACGCGGATAGAATCCTACAAATAGCAAGCTCTATCCGGGTCTCGTCTGCTGGCATGTCAAGATATCCGAGTCATTTACACAAAGCTTCACCTGCTCCGAGACATTCAAACCTCTCAATTCAAACACTTTCTCCCCTTCGTCCTCAGACCATCAGAATGAAGGTATCTGTCACCGCTCTCATCGTCGGACTGGCCACTGCGACGGCCATGGCCGCTCCAGAACTGTCGTCGAGACAGAACGACGTCAAGAGATGCAAGGATGGCATCGAAGGCCCGAACAAGGGCTACGATAGGCGTAAGAACAACCTCTCCGTCCCCAGACGCGACCTCCCCCGACCAACAAGCGCCGTATTTTTTTTTTTTAACACCCAGTCTACAGAGCCCGACTGCAAGAAGGAATGCTTCCTGAAAGAAAACGCCGACGGCCCTGAGAAGGGCAATGCGTGCTCGGGAATCTGCATCCCCACGGGACATCCTGCGCCCATCTTCTCCTGCCACGGTGAGTGCGAGATGGAGCGCCGCACCCAAAGATGAACGCTGACTCGTAGACTGCAGGCAAATGGCATTAGCCCATGTGCGGAGTTTAGGGGGTCTGTATACGATAGATTGATTGCTAGTTAGTAAAAATAATCAAAGATCATCTGAGCGAGCCTTACCGCTCTTATAAATGAACAGTTCGCCCCATATAAGTCGGTGGCACGAATCCACCGATATTCGCCAAAGAGAGGCGTTTCCCGGTGAGATGTCGTCGCATTAGGCATATCCGGTCGCTCTTTGCCCAGGGGGGTCGGTCATTGCCTCTCATGTAAGATATGTATGTCTTCAGACTTTGGACTGGACGATCGCAAGGCTGAGGTGCGCCGAAGGCCGGGGCCCATGACGTCGTGGCGTTCTACTCTTTTGCCTTAAACGAGACAACTGCAGTGATCGTCAATTGATAGTTCGAGGGTTCCCAGGGGTTCCCTCACCCCTGCCCTCACTGACAAGGAATAATTAAAAAGGAGATGGCCCAGCCTCGGAGTTTTTTCTTACGAGTATCCGATTTATTTTACGTCGAGAGAAACGTGTCGGAGGCAGAAAAGAAAATAAGACACAAGTTGCTCCAGGCGCCATGAGACTGAAGACTTTTGTCTCTACTCTCGCGACCGCTTCCCTGTCGCAGGCTGTCACTACCCCAGAAGCTGGGTAAGTCTTCAGATCACAAGCATCGTGAAAATGGGGCGATTTTGGAGCAGGTCTTGTAACTGATGCCGCTCAATGCTGCAGGCACGGCAATCTCACCATCGCCCTGTTTCCAGACAGCCGGGGCGACTCGTGCCAGGCCAACGACATCGGCAACGCAATCTCCCTGACGACGAGCTCGGTACCCGTGGCGTACACCTGCTTCAACGTCAGCGACCTCTTCTCGCAGAGGAGCAGCAGCGGCTTCCAAAACGCCACCGGCGACGTCTACGACGGCCACGGCGACGCGCTGCAGCCCAGCGGCGTCGCCTGGCTCCTCCGGAACCGGGACCTGTATGACGGCGCGGCCAACTACAGCCGCGTCTGGTACTCGCAGGCCAGCACGTCTGGGGCCGAGCAGGGCAAGGACGCGCCCTGGGTCTTCTACACGTACGCCTTCCCCGACTGCAGGCAGCTGGGGGAGGGCCGTCCGGAGAAGGGCGCGGACCCGTGGTTCGAGACGAGCTGCCAGACGGGCAGGGACGGCCAGTGTAGGTCGACGCCGGGGCCCATTGTCAGCTTCGCCATCAACAAGGCCGACGACTACAACCGGCAGGGGTGCCAGACATGGGCCAGGCTCGGTGCCGCGACTCGGCCGGGAGAGGGAATCGCATTAACGGCCACGGCCGTGGGTCTCGCGGCGGCTTTCCTGCTAGCAGTCTAGTGTACAGCCTCTTTCCACTTCCCTACAGCAGGATACTATTGCATACGTGCCTCGCCTGTAGATACCTTTTATTATTAGCGTAGCGTCGACAAATAAGCTTATGTCCTTTGAATTAGGTTGCACTTTGATCTTACCATGTTATCAGGGGTGTAGTAACAGCATCATGAGATTAGTGGCTTCCATCCGGCTCTAGGTTCAGATACGTAACTAGATATTGGTCTATTTAGACATCCCGAGTCTTCGTTACTTCATAATGTAGAAACCATCACGTTTAGAATACTTGTTCCCAAGTTCTTAACAAGTACATGTAAAGAATATATCCAGTAGCATTGCAAAATATACCGACATATCTCCGTAATAGCTTATAGGCAACCTCAACACATGGATGTTGGTCGTATTTTTCTTGCCGCTAGCCCTGTGCTCTTGTAGCGGAAAACGATGAGTAAAGTCGATTTTGAATAGCTTTCTTCGCAGGCAAAGTGTCGAAGTGCTTGACCTGATACCTCATGGGTTACGCATAGTTCGTGCGAAATGGCCGCCGCGAAGCACTGTTTGACGAGCAATTTATGCAGACTTGTATTTAGCAAATAAACAGCCTGGTTAATGTAGGTCATTGCTTTCTGACACCAAGTTGGTGCAACGGAGAGAGCCTCCCAACGCGGACTATATGAATGCACAGAATGGTGCTCTAGGGTTACTAGACACATGAACGAGACGTGTAGCCTGCGAGAAGCAAAGTAAATCCCCTGATGCAGCTTCAATTGCCTGGTACCAGCAGCATGCGTCATCTATAATTAAAATTCGCCGGGGACTGCAGACTGGCCTTATCTTTAAAGATCGACTGAAAAGCTACAGAACTCTTGATCGACTTTCTACTCACGTCATACGCTTGAGCCTGTCCTATCTTTGTACCTTGAGAGCAATTCATATCCATCGGCGTCATTTCCAGGCGAGATGAACTTGATTCGCACAAAGTTTTCCTCACCGATCCATTCCGGAAACGCTTCAATTCCCAAGTTATAAGCAATAAATCCTATTCAGCAAACAAGTAATCTAGGCGCAGATAGCACATCATCTCTCGCGTCTTTGCCGACCTGCAGCGATGCAGTTACACATGGTTGCGGGCCAACTTATTAAGGATGACAGTCTTTGAGGTTCTGAACTCGACAACCTAACCACAACGGACACCTCCATCGCAGGGTACAGAACTATTTTGATGGCTCTCATCGACTTCAGTGCCCATTGGACCGTTTGTGATTTTCAACGAGCTACGTGGCAAATACTGATCAACGGCGTTAGCAACCTGTTAGATTGGCCGTCTTCGCAACGTGCCACCTTACACAATATTGCAAGCATCATACATTTACCGCATATGCTAGTCAACACATTGACGGAAAATACGAGCACTTGGGACCAATCGATTTGCAGTTCATCGTCTTGACCTCGCCCGGCTGTCGCCGAAACATGGGACATATCATCTTTGACCATATTTGCCAATCACCCATTTGCGCAGCTAGCTTTTCGCGAGTGGGTGCGTATGTCACAATCTACATACTCTGCTAAGCTGGTCATAGAATAACAGTAACAGCGATGTATGTGAGGAAAATAAGACCTAGGAGACGTGAGCGGTACTCCAACATGACGTGCTGCAGGGGAGCTGACAACATGGTTTCCTGCGTGGTTTTGTGGTAACGAGTACAGAGATGCACTGGCATATGAAATGAAACTCATTGCATATCTATATATGTGCCTTGAACAAGAATGGTCTATACTAGCTCCCGTACGATAGCTCCTAACGCACTTCGAAACATCGTGCTACTAAAAGTTATTGACAACGCTCACATCAGCAGCCAAACGAAGAAGCAAGGCAGTGATAGAGCCGAAGCCATTTCAAAGACCGACAAGCATCAAGCACGACCATTACATCCCAAAAGGCAACGTATGGCGGATACGACTCCAGAACTCTCATCATGGCGAAAATATCCTCTCTTGCTACGTGACGGGGGACACCTGTCCCGGGATCATTGAGAATCGTGATATCGGTGCCGTGGCCGAGAAGTGATAGAAAGTATTACCAAAGCCTTACTTGGCGGTTTCGAGAATCCGGGGACCTTTCTTGTGGTGATAGGAGAGATGAGAGCACCTCTCGTTGCAGTGTTGAATCCGTTCAAAGTGGCCACAAATCCGGTAATGGGGAAAACGATTGAACCCTGCAAGGGCCGCACATGATTTTTGGTTCCCCAGAAATTTGACGTATAATCAATTTGCCATTCAGATATAGATACGCCGACGGAGTTGACCCGTTGGGAAGACAGTATGTCTCTTGTCTCTTCAAGAAAATGGTCCGCCGCCTGAGTTGTAGCCGCGCCCTGTTCGCCCTGCGTACCACTGGGACACAGCGGTTTTCCTGCTCTCTATAGAAACCACGAGTTCCAAATTTTGACCAAGTTGCCCATTGCTACTACGATGTACTTGGCGAGCAGGTTGTTTCAACCGAAAGCAAATGCTACACTCTGCAATCTGCAATTGTGTTCGTCAACAAGCGCCTTGCGCTATCTCCTATTAGCGAGGTGCAGCGAGTTCTAGTTCTATGAAGGATAATTGCTTAATTGAACAATCGATTCTAGGCATCGTAGCTTTCTTGAACAACAAAATCAGATAGCAAAAAAGCAGTCTATTTAAAGCTTTATTAGCATATCCTTATAAGCTATAACTATGGTTATAACTACAAGTTTATTAATTTTTGTATTTATACTTTATAATCTTTATATAGCGATGTAATTATTTCCTCTCCTTAAGGTAAGTAAAAAATATATTATAATTTATTAAAAATTAATCTTATTTTATCTATGTTTTTTATTGTATTTACATTATTAAGAAAAGTTTAACTTGATATATATTCTTAGTCACTTGTATTATTACGTTCTAGAAAAGTTTCTATGCTAGTATTTTAAAAAAATTAAAGATATAAATAAAATAGAAATAATAATACTTTAATAAATTATTATATAATTAATAGTTTTATTGTTTTTTAAGATATAAAATTAAAACATTAAGTACTAGAGATTAGAAATGCTAGACAATTCTAGAATATTATTTTATATTTATTTCTTATACATTTTAATTATTGTTAAATTTATCTTTTATCAATCTATCTACAAGAGCTAATAATAAAAACTATAAGGCTTAGTCATCCCTATAAGGCATAAGCCTACACGTATTAGTTTCTTCAACAGTACACGCTACTTTATAGTGTAGTAGTAGTGAGTCAAATTTAATGGTCTACTGCATGGACCGCCCACCGAGGGACCTATCATAGGGCGTGACAACACGTGTACCAGTCAACCTCACGAAAAAAAACCTCCACAGGCGCATCCTGCAAACCCGACCTCTTCTCCACCGAGCCGCATCGTTGACCCTCCTTGTCGTGATTCCTCTTTCCAGCTCTCACGTTCTCGCAAAGTACACAAGCTACATCATGCAGGCCATTCAAAGATCAGCGGCTCGCTCGGCTCTCCGACAGGTCTCGGCTGCCCGTCCGTACAGCTCGTCCTCGTCGCCCTACGCCAAGACGGTCGAGAACCTGCGCATCAACGGCGACACAAAGGTGCTTTTCCAGGGCTTCACCGGAAAGCAAGGAACGTATGTCTCTGAGTGATGCCGGCAGTCGCGGGCTCTTTTCCCGCCCTCCCGATGACGATTAAGGTCCTATCTTCGGGGGCGAAGTGCGTTCAATGCGCACAAGACAGAGCTGAGAGCTAACCTTCTTTCCTTTCGCACGACAGTTTCCACGCCCAGCAGGCCATTGAATATGGTATGAGATCGAACTCACACGGCGTTATGACGGAATAGACCTGCTGACGAGTCGGCGAAAACAGGCACCAAAGTCGTTGGCGGTACCAATCCCAAAAAGGCCGGCCAGACTCACCTCGACCTCCCCGTCTTCAAAAACGTCTCCGAGGGCGTGAAGGAGACTGGTGCCACCGCCACCGCTCTCTTTGTTCCGTAAGCCCGACGCGCCGCGCAGTGCGACTATGTGTTAACATAATTCGGTCATCCAGCCCTCCTCTGGCAGCCGCTGGTATCGAGGAGGCCCTCCAGGCCGAGATTCCCCTCGCCGTCTGCATCACCGAGGGAATCCCCCAACACGGTACGTCTTCGCCCGGGATCGCCTCTGCCCTCCAAGCCATGCGCGTAACCCGTCGTGCTAAAAACACTGCTCATCACAGACATGGTGCGCATCACCGACATGCTCAAGACGCAGAGCAAGACGCGTCTCGTCGGCCCCAACTGCCCCGGCATCATCGCCCCCGGCCAGTGCAAGATCGGCATCATGCCGGGCTTCATCCACAAGCGCGGCCGCATAGGCATCGTCTCCCGCTCCGGCACCCTGACCTACGAGGCCGTCAACCAGACCACCCAGGCCGGCCTCGGCCAGTCCCTCGTCGTCGGCATCGGCGGCGACCCCTTTTCCGGCACCAACTTCATCGACTGCCTCAGCGTCTTCCTCAAGGACGAGCAGACCGACGGCATCATCATGATTGGCGAGATTGGCGGCTCCGCCGAGGAGGACGCCGCCGAGTTCCTCCGCCAGAACAACACCGTCAACGGCGGCAAGCCCGTCGTCAGCTTCATCGCCGGCATCTCCGCCCCGCCTGGCCGCCGCATGGGCCACGCCGGCGCCATCGTCTCGGGCGGCAAGGGAGGCGCCGACTCCAAGATCTCGGCCCTCGAGGGCGCCGGTGTCATTGTCGAGCGCTCCCCGGCCGGTCTTGGCAAGGCTCTGTATGAGGAGTTTGTCCGCCGCGACCTCCTGTAATCTTTTGTCTTTTTTTTTTCCAAACTATCATTTCGCAGCATATAATGGCTGTGAGAGGTTCAAGCTCTGATTTTTACAGTCACTGTACAAAGGATAGAGGCAGCAAGGGGATTGGGGCGGGGTGGTTTGGCATTGTTATCGATATTCTGTTCCAGGGAGGGCTGTCATGGCACACCCGCTGTACGTACCGGGAAGGGGTAAGGCTGTATAGCTGTCAAGTGTCATTGCTATATTCATAGACAGCGTAGCAATGGCTTCGTCAAAGTGTCGTGTTTTTAGATCTCTTTCTGCCGTTGTCTAGCATTCATGCGTGTATACTGAGAAGTACCTTGGGGATCAAGATGAGGCTCATCATATCACGGAGATGACCGAGGCAACCACCGGCATGCTAGTAAAAGCAAAAAAAAAAAAAAAAGAGCTCACGACACCGATCTAACAATCACATGTAAAAAGTCGACAAATTTTTTAATAATGAGATATAAAGATGTGAAGAAACGCCGAGTACATGCGTCATAAGTAATGTCAAGTCATCAATGAGTCGCCACGGAGAAGAAAAGCAAGCTCATCCCATCCGCTGCCCATCATTGCTCACCCAGAAGCCGCGTGGTGATCTCGCCCATGTAATTCTCCTCGAGCTCATAGTAGCGGCCATTGTTCTTGCTGATGCCCACGAGGCGAAAGGCGTCCACGACAGCCTCGACATCGAACCCCATCGACGTGAACTTGTCAACCATGTGTTTATTGTAGCCGTCGTATCTGCAAGTAGTGACATTGTCGTCAGTCACGGCTTGGGAATAGCAGATTCAATATCTAAAGGAGAGCGATTGGGGGGAAAAGAAAAGAAAAAGACCCGCCAGGCTCACCTCGCCGCCTCATCCTTAGGACCAGTGCTACTAGGCACCTTGGCGTATTGGCTGGTATCGATTTCGCGGCGGGGGGCGCCGGCGTACTTGACGGCCCATTCGTGAGCGACGAGTGCAAAGCGCTCGGGCTGATCAATCATCATCTTAGCCACCTCTGCGTCCTGGGGATCCTTGGCGTTGGGCGACTCCAGCAACATGCGCAGGGAGAGCAGTGCCGTCTTGATGGTCTGGACGGGAGACCAGCCAGTGGTCAGGGTGTCGAGGCAGATGGCACCCTGCAGCAGGACGTTAGCGCATGCGCACACGCTCTCATTCTCTCCCTCTTTCTTCTGACAGTTTCTTCTCTCGGTATAGTGTGTGTATCATATCGCGGCCCGACTCTCTTCGCGGAGCACCCCAGACTATCGGGCAAGAAATCATGTGAAACGCACCGTCTGGCTAGATACGTTGGGGTGCCAGACCCGCGTCTTGAACCGCATCTTGGGTGGCTTGAAGGGATACGCATCCGGGATCTCGACTTCGACCTCGTACTGGCCGCCGGCATACGGGGTGTCGGGGGGCGCGGGGACGGTGCCGGTGAGATGGCGCAGGCTGACGCCGTCGTGAGGGGCGGCATAGACGCCCGAATTATCCCTGTCGGCCTGTATATCGGCCAGCTCCTTGGCGACGCGGCGGTCTCTGCTAGACGACATGTTGTTATTCGGTGGGGCGGGGGGAAGGGTTAAGAAGAGTAGGGAGAGGACGGTGTTCAAGAACAGGTATAATGTGTCGAGGGCGGAGGGAGGGGGTGAGACGCTGAGGATGGCCTTTTGCGCTTTCGAGAAGGATTCGCTGTCGAGATATGGTATATTTGAAAGAGGCTATTGTGCGTGGAAAGCAGGACAGTTGTAGAGAGGGGGCTGTTTGTCTAGGAATCTTGTGGTGTGGAGGAGGAGGAGGTGGTGGTGGTGGTGGTGGTGGAAATGCAAAGGGTCGCGCGACCCAGGTTTCAGTACCTGATGATGATGATTATGGTGATGACGCTGGTAGGAGCGAGGTGCTGTAGGTATAGTATACTTAGTACTAGCCAGTGGTTGTGCAGGTACCTGAGCCCAAGGAGGACGGAAAAAACGAGCGCTTTGCCTGCATCTTCTAAACTATTTAGCCAGCTCTAACGATTTTTCCTCAGCTATTACACGCTATATTTTATTCTAAAAAAACTTAACATAACAGAAATAGTATCTTAGTATAGAAAGGTGTCATCTTAGAATTAATTTATACATAAGCGTGGTAGAATAAATCTTGATATAAAAAGGTAGCTGTTAGAAGGAGAGCGCTCGCTTTTTCTGGCCCCTAGGTGCTTAGTACTAATGTACTAGTGAGTATCGCGGTATAGATATATATACAGGTAACATTTGATATACAGCAGTACCCTTCTGCAGACAGTGTCGCCATGTGCCAGTATGAAAAGTGGGGCAGGACGGGACAGGACAATGTCGGGGTTTGATTTGCCCAGCACGAAAGCCGGCTGCTTTGCTTGTAACAACTCGTAAGCGCCCAGCCTGAAACTAGGGAGACCATCTCAGCCAAGGCGTCCTCGTAACGAGGCATTCTGACACGGGCAGCATGTCGCTGCACCTTTGTGACACCAGTTATATCAGCATCTGCAACTAATGTAGCAATACATACCGGTCAAGCCGCCTCTCTACACTCTGCTGTACAAGAACCTTGGAGCAGAATGCAACAGGCAAACAGCGTGGATTATAGTTTGCTGGATTTCGGTGCGGTTCAAAAAAAAAGCTACTTGGAGTGATTTATTCATCGCTGACGACGGAGGGATTCGAACCCTCGACACTTGCGTGAGCCGGACACCCTCGCTATTGCGAGAGAAGCTTAGAACCTCGAGAGGTCTAAATCTTGAGCCGACCGCCATAACCACTCGGCCACATCGCCGTAGCAGCTAGAGCTGCTAATTCGAGTTGAGGCGAATTCGTTTTATTTTAGTATATATTGCTAAAGCCCTCAGTGTCTCACTTTTTTGTCTAGCCATATCGACACTCTTTCGTACGACCACAGCAACTAAAATCAAAACGAAGATTATCTTATACAAGGAGTATCATCAGTTGGCGCATTATGTCTGGCAAAACAGCTTTTAGCGCACCAGATTCGCTATTGTGCGCATTCGCTAGGGAGGAGCCGGCTTAAAGGCTGGTGCTCTTGGACAACCAAAATCGCCGCCTCCTCGTACGACGACATGTGATGGTCGAATGAACCCCAATTGCTTCATTTTACGTCCCTTACCAAGGTGGTGCCTGACTTGTCAACTCGTTAGAGCCAGAAAATCTAAAGCCATCCAAGCCTACCACAGGCAACGGCGCACGTGACGTCACCGAAGCTCAAAGTAGTGATGGCGAGCACGCGACAACACCTACAGTATACTAGTACGTGGCATAGGCAAACGCCGCCACCCCACCACAGCCGGCTCTTGAAAACATGATTAGACTCTGGCATCGTCATTGAGTCGTAAACATACGCATCGGCTACGCCCGTCGGCTGCAATGTCGATTTCTCCTCGCGACATCGACAACAGCTACTAGCAAAGCTTGTCGCGATGCCTTCTAGACAATCGACCCGGGCTTTCTTCCGGCAATGGATACGGGCAGTATGGCCCGATCTCCTCACCATGGCCATTGTCGGCGCAGTCACCCTCACCGTGAGCTCTCCATCTCTCTCTGTCACATATGTATCTGACGTCGTATTCACTACTCCAGATCTATTACTCGCCCATCCCCTTCACACGTACCTTCCCCATCACCTTTGACGGCTCCGGCGACATCATCTACCCCCAATGGGCCTACCCGTACCGCGGCTGGATCATGCCCGCCAGCCAGGCCGGCACGCTCTCCATCGGCGGTCCCATGGTCGTCTACCTGGCGGCGCAGGTGCGCATCCGCTCCGCCTGGGACGCCAGCAACGCCGTGCTCGGCACCGCCTGGGCCGCGCTGCTCGCCAGCCTCTTCCAGGTCGCCCTCAAGCAGCTCGTCGGCGGTTTCCGCCCGTACTTCCTCTCCGTCTGCATGCCGGACCCGTCGCTCGCGGCGTCGGACCCGTTGCTCCGCAACCGCACCGGCCTCAACGGCGTCGGCTTCCAGCGCGTCATGTACACGACCGAGATCTGCGCGCAGCCCGACGCAGGCATGCTGAAGAACGCCATCACGGCCTTTCCCAGCGGCCACTCGACCGCCGCGTTTGCCGGCTGCGGCTTCCTCTTCCTCTGGACGCACGCCAAGCTCAAGGTGTGGGCGGACCACCGCCCGGCGGCCTGGAAGCTCGCGCTCACCATGCTGCCGCTGCTGGTGGCGGCGGTCATGGCGGGCGCGCTGACGGTAGACGCCGCGCACAACTGGTACGACGTCGCGGCGGGCGCGCTGATTGGCAGCGTCATGGCGCTGGCGTCGTACCGGTCGTCGTATGCGGCTGTCTGGGATTGGCGCTACAATCACATCCCGCTGCTCCCGGGCGTGTCCTTTGCGTACGATGAGGACGGCGCGGCGGATCATGTGTCTAATACTCTGTCGCAGGCCGCGAGCTGGGGCGCGGCGAAGAGGAGCTGGCTAGTCACGGAAGAGCCGGAAGGCGGGCCACGTGGAGACGATGGGTCTGTAGGGAGGCGTGGTGGCTATGCGCGGCCTGCCAACGATGAAAACTCGCAGCGCCATGCGGAGCTCAACTAAAGGGCTACACATGGGCTCTAGCAACACAGCATAACGGTAAAAGGGTTTGCATATTTAAGAAATTAATTACAGTAAAGATCAATGCAATGACTCTGACTTGGAATACGAGCACGAACAAAAGAAATCGCTTCACCAAACAAATATGAAATTATACACACAGACACACAAAAGAAAAGAAACAAATAAGCAGAATACCCGAGCCCTAGTATCCAGCGCGCTCGAGTCTCGCCTTTTCCTCCTCGGCCGTCTCGTATTCGTCGTGCTGGCTGGCCATCTCCACCGCCTTCTTCTCGTCCGCGACGGTGGCATCAGGCCCGGCGTCACCCGGGGAGGGCTGGCTGGCCACGTCCTGCAGGACGCGCCTGTCGAGGTCCTGCCTGCCGTCGATGGCCTTGAGGACCTCGTGCAGGGGCGCGGCCTTGCCGCTGGCGGGCCAGGCGACGTGGCCGGCGAGGATCTTGCGGGCGGAGGTCTTCTCGTCGTAGAAGACGGCGTTGGCGTCGGCGCGGGTGACGATGACGGTGCCGTCGATCTGGACGCCGGCCCAGAGGCCGCGGCTCTTCATGTAGGTCCACATGGGGCGGGCGGTCTTGGAGAAGGCGGCGTCGACGCTGCTGCCCTGGCCGACGGGCCCGACGGCGATGGAGGCCTCGCCGCCGAGCGAGAAGCGCGGGCTGGTGAAGGCGGCGACCTGCTCGGGGGTGTTGAGCACGCAGACGCAGTCGTAGACGTCGAGCCCGACGGTGAAGCCCAGGCCGAGCGTGGAGACGACGAAGGAGCTCGGCGCGGACCAGCCGGCGCCGCCGGGCAGGCGGGCGACGACGAGGCCGGAGCCCGCGGCCAGGGAGGTGTGGAAGCCGCCGGCGCGGAGGACGTTGAAGACGGCGAGGCCGGCGCACTGGCGGAGGACGGGCTCGGGGATCTTGACGAGGGACTTGCGGGTCAGGCCGAGGGGGTGCATGGGTCCGCTCTTGCTGCTGGGAAGGGGGGTGTCGAGGGCTGTGCGCGGCAGGGCGGTGGTTAGCATATGAGAGTTTACATGACGATGCTGGTGATGTGGAAAAAAAAAAAAAAAAAAAAAGCACAAGGATATAAAGGGAACAGTCTTGCGTACTTGTAAAGGAGTGGAGGATGCGGGCCGCCTTGTTGCACTCCCGGGCCATGCTCGTGGGCCACCAGCCCTCGGCGCCGATGACGTTGGCGGCCTTGTTGAGCGGCCAGCCAATCTTGGAGCTGACGGAGTGGAAGTGCTGGTTGAAGCGTCCCGGGCGCTTCTTGCTGCTGCTGCTGCTGGATGCCTCGGGTGCGGCGGCGGCGGCGGCAGCATCCCGGCCGGCATAGTTGGACGCCGTGTCCGAGGCGGGAGCGGCGGTGGAGTCGGCGTACGACGGGGGCGTGCTGGTCCCGGCCCCGGCGGCGGTGGGGTTGTACTCGGGGAGCTGCGGCGCCGTGATTGCAGTCATGTTTTAAGATTCCTTTGGTGTGGGGATTGTTGGTATCAAGTGAGTTCGAGTTTTGGCGGTAGTGGTTGATGCTTGTTCGGCCTAGCAAGTCTTTTTTCTTCTTTCCTGTTATAACAAAGGTAAAGGCGGACTGTCTCTGATACTCTTTGTTAAGATGGAAGTTGGTGTGTGTGTGTGTGTGTGATTCTGATACCGAGAGAAAAAAAAATGCAATTCAATCACGGGCTTGAAGCAGTGTTTTTGTATTCAAAGCCTGGCTCATCCATCGACCAAAAACATGCCTTCTCCGTCGTTCGCCACTTCGCCTCTTCGCCCAAGCCAAACCTCCCCTTTCGCGCGAGCCAAGTACAACGCCGCATCCACCACAAAAAAAAAAGAATAAAAAATTAACCTTATAAGACTCCCTCTCTCTCTGTCTCGCTCGCGTCTTCGCGCCTTTTTTTTTTTTTCGCCAGGCGGGGGACAAAGTGTGTGTATGTATTTGGTTAGTTGCTCTTCTCGTTTAGTAGTCTGCGCGGCCGCCTGCGACGAGGAGATGAACGTGACGACGCCGGTTCTTGAGCGCGAGGCGAGGCATCAACCCCCCACCCTCGTTTGGATGGCAAGACGATCGCACTGTTGTCCTTTATAACATATCTGTGCTTATCTCTCTTTTTTGGCTCGGGGCTTTCGTGGTCAAGTCCCGTCGACATGGACTGCTGACACCCCCCCTCCATATTCATCACCAACCACTACTCGTTCCAGGTCGAGCCAACGAGAATCACCGCATGTCTCGCACGTCTGTGTTGCTAGCAACAAGGCCTCACTTTTTTTTTGTTTTTTTTTTTTCCGTCAACCTGCTCGGACGCATACACAAACTCTTTTCCCTGTGGCCCTCGTCATCACTCACGCAGATCTTCCGCGCGCAGGCGATGTATATAAACTTAAAGGCAAAAAAAAAAAAAAATAGCAGAATTGCATAAACAACTCAGTCTCTCTGCCTCGTGACTGTGCATGTTTTCCGCCCGCCCGGCCGCATTCGTTCCTTGTCTTCCGTCGTCGTCATCTCCATCAACGAAGGGAGAGAGAACCAGCGGGCTGCCCCGGCTCGTAATAGTCGGCCACCACGACCATGATGTCCGTTTCTGCTCGAAACTTCACTTCGAGAGAATGCCATCTCGACAGCGGCCCAGACGTCACTACCCAGATTCGCGCCCTCCTCCCTTATCAGATGGATCCCGGGCAATGCGCGCGCAACAGCTGGGCATGTCCAGCCAACCGCAAGGACTACAGTACACATGTCACCGCTACCCTCGCTTCTTCGATAACGCTGCCATCCTGGCCCCTCACGACGCAATGCCCGCGCAGTAGCCCCTCTACATCGTACATTTCATCTCCCCCCTCAACCTCTTCTCGTACTCCTTACCATCATCGTCGGGTCGTAGACTCCCCCGAGTGCTGACTCGCTCCATCACCTCCGCCACAGGCAGAGAGACCCTCTACAAGCAATACAACGTCATACAACTACAGGAACTCTTCAACACTAAACGGAAAACGCGTCAAAGTAATCATTTATTACCATCTAGTCCCACCCTCTGTTCCATGCCGTCCGTTACAAGTACAGGCCCTCTGGCTCGCCCTCCTGCTTGGTCCGCAGCACGCGCTCCCTGGCCGTCCGGAAGTCCGCCATCTGCACGCGCATCCGCCGCTCCCGCAGCGCCATCATGCCCGCCTCGGAGCAGATCGCCTTGATGTCGGCTCCGGACAGGTCGTCCTTTTGCGAGATAAACTCCTCCAGGTCCACATCGTCGCCGAGGTTCATCTTGGAGGTGTGCAGGGTGAAGATCTTGCGCTTGGTGTTGGTGTCGGGATTCTCAAACAGGATCTTGCGATCGATGCGGCCCGGCCGGATCAGCGCGGGATCCAGCGTATCAATCTTGTTGGTCGCCATGATGACCTTGACATCGCCGCGGTCGTCGAAGCCGTCGAGCTGGTTGAGAAGCTCCAGCATCGTTCGCTGAACTTCACGCTCACCGCCCGATGTCGAGTCGTAGCGCTTCGTGCCGATTGCGTCAATCTCATCAATAAAGACGATTGAGGGTGCATTCTCTCCAGCCACCTGAGAGAAACAAAAACGTTAGCACACTGTTTTAAAATTCAAAGGGCTGCTGCCTGCATGGCTGGCTTTTACCTGGAAAAGCTGCCGTACGAGGCGCGGACCGTCGCCAAGGTATTTTTGAATCAGCTCGCTGCCGACGATACGCAAAAATGTTGCCGATGTTTGGTTCGCCACGGCCTTGGCGAGGAGCGTCTTTCCCGTGCCGGGTGCGCCGTACAGAATGACGCCCTTGGGTGGCTTGATGCCCATCTCCTCGTACAACTCTGGATGCAGCAGCGGAAGCTCAACAGACTCCCGCACTTCCTGAATCTGCTGCTCCAGACCGCCAATGTCCGCATACGACTCCGTAGGCGCCTTGTCGAGCTTCATGACGCTCACAATCGGATCGGCATCGTCTGTGAGCACGCCGACGATGCTGACGCTCTTGTGATGCAGCAGAACACTCGCACCGGGCTCGAGCAGGTCCTTGTCCACGAAGCTCATGATGCTGACGTAGTACTCGGGCCCGGTGGTGCTGCTCACGATGGCGTGATCGTCATCGATCAGCTCCTCGAGCGTGCCGACTCCCATCGGGCTGCCGCGCATGTCATCCACGCGGCTGCGCTCGTCTGCGTTGCGGTCGGAGTCGGCACCCTCGGCGCCCGCCGCGGCCACCTGCCCCTCCTTGGCCGCCTTTGCCTTTCGCAGGCGCTCTTGGTTCTCGACGTACTCCTCTTCGAGCAGCAGGTGGTCGTGGATGCGCTGCATGCGGAGCAGACGCAGCTTGCATCGGCTCGTGGGGAATACGGCGGGGAGCTTGGCCGCGGCGCTGGTGCCGCCCTGCTTGCGCTTCTTGCGGCCGACTCTTGTGGTTGGCCTTGGGGGAGGCTCGTACTTGGGCTTATCCTTCTGCCTCGCGTGTTATTACCAAGCCCGGTGGTGGTTCTCGATCACTATAAAGATTCTTGCCTTCTTGCTCTTGTCCTCCTTTCCATCACCGCCTCCCATGCCAGATTGTCCTTGGCCCTGCAGGATTGATTAGCCAATGCTTGGAGAGGCATCTCTACGGATAGAGCCGAAGATACCATTCTGGCTGGTCAAGCTCGCGGAGCTTGCAGACCGTGAACAATAGCTGTATACAAGTTCACTGAGATGACGAGGCTCCAAAAGACTTGTTCAAGAGTGGCGGACGCGGTCTGCCTTAACCTTCAATGATGAAAAGGCCATGCATGCATGGTCATGGTTACGGCCAGTGCTCGTGTCGCCATCAGGCGCCAGCGACCGCGACAGCTTGGCTGACAAGTCACGTGCAGATATATGATCTGACTAAGCAACCTGGAGAGCTACCCTCAAGTGAATTTCAGCTGCGCTACGATTGCAGTGGTGGCACGTAGCGAAGACGTTATTGTATGGCTTCAATTAAATATATATGTACTGTATACATCAAAAGCTCCAGAAATTTCATTTCCCGCCCGCCACTCCTCTCAGTCCGCAGTTGTGTGATATAATTAGTCACGAATGTCCGTACGTCCAACCACCACTCAGAGGCTAACCACATATCTGCCCGTGGTTCACGAAAGGGCATCCGGCAGTAAATGCCATCATTCCATCCAAACAAACAAAAAACTGATTGACGGACCCAAAGAACACACATAAAGTCTGATATAGAAAGAACTGCCGCCCATTGAGGCATGCAAGATGAATTTAAATAAACATGCTAATGAAAGCAGATGACCGACTTTCAAAATTACATCAAGGTCCCCCTCTCTCCCTCTCTCTCACACACACACACACTCTCTCTCTCTCTTTGTCTCTCATATATATTCTCGTCTCCCCTCATTTACAGGGCGAGCACGGCGGCGGCCACGGCCACGACACCGGCGGCAAGCACACCTGATGGGGCGGAGCGAACGCCGAAGCTGTCCTTCTTGGCGCCACCGGTGGCCTTTGCGCCGGCGACGCTCCCCGTGGCGGTGGCGACGGCCTTGATCTGCTGCTTGGCGGCGTCGAGCCCCTTCTGGCAGGCGGAGGCGACGCTGGCCTTCTGCAGCTTGGCGCCCTTCCAGCCGCAGGCGTCGGCGGCCTTGTTGCCGTTCTGGTAGTAGGCGTCGAGGACGTAGGCGAGCTTCTGGGCCGGGGAGCACATGCTGTAGGCGCCGTAGTTGCCGAGGGTGGTGTTGCCGTTGATGCCGGCGCAGATCTTGGCGTCGGCGCCGCAGACGCTGCCGAAGAGGTCGCCGTAGCTCTTCTCGGCCAGGTCGTCGGCCAGGGTGCACTCGAGCGAGTCCATCATGCACTTGCACAGGTCCTTGTCGGGCGTGGGCGGCAGCTGGGAGGCGGCCTGCCAGGCCTTGCTGACGGAGGGGCACGAGGCGGCCTTGCCCGAGGCGGTGTACTGGTCCATGCTCACGCCCTTGGGGTCGGCGGCGGCGTGAGCCTTTTTGAGGTACGAGTAGTCGTCGAGTTCGCTGGCCTCACCGTCCGAAACCTTGACGACGCCTGGGGCACACGAGAAGGGTCAGTTTTCTGTATTGCGTGTGTGTGTGTTGTGTGTGTGATGTGTGTGTGTGTGTGTGTTGTGTACGTATGAACGTATCTACATGTGTGTATCCAAAGCGCTGTCAAGGGTTTTTTTTTTGGGGGGGGGGAATAGAAACAGATAGACGTACCGTAATCATTCTCCTCTTGAAAGTACATGTAGACGATGCCACCGCTAAAGACGGAAGTCATCTCGTCGCTGTAGAGGGCGGCCGTCTCGTCCCAGGTGCGGGCCTTGGCGCCGCCGGGCTCGTTGCAGCCGTACTCGGCAAAGAAGACGGGGACGCTGAAGTTCTTGAAGAACTCGACCTGCTGGTCGTAGCCGGACTTTTGCATGGAGCTCTTGCCGCACCAGGAGTAGATGTTGTAGCCCCAGAAGTCGATGGACTCGTCGGACTCGCCGCAGTTGAAGTAGTTGGCGATCTCGGCGCGGATGTCCTTGTCGTCGTTGGCGGCGTAGCCGAAGTAGAGGGTGCGGGTGGAGTTGTCCTTGCTGAACCTCTTCATGTCGCGGACGGCGGCCTTGACGTAGGCGGAGGCGCCGGTGTTGTTGGCCGAGTTGCTGACCTCGTTGCCGGCGAAGAAGCCGATGACGTTGGAGTAGCGGCCCATCTCGGCGACGACGGCCTTGTAGCGGTCCTGGAGGGGCGTGTTCCACTGGGGGTCGTTGCGGTTGATGGAGGTGGCGGGCTCGGACAGGTCGGAGACGATGTAGATGCCGGCGGCCTGCAGCAGGGCCATGCAGTCGGAGTGGTCCTTGGTCGGGTCGATGGCGTAGGTGCGGATGGTGTTGATGCCGAGGTCCTGCAGGTAGGGCACGTCACGCTTGCATGCCTCCTTGTCGGCGAGGGGGTCGGTGTACTTGGAGGTCGGGTCCGACTTGGCCCCGGCGGCGCCGATGTCGCGCTGGTAGGCGATGCCCTTCATGAAGAACTGCGTGCCATTGGGGTAGAAGAATTTGGAACCCTGGAAGGAGACCTGTTAGGTTCAAGGCATCTTGGAGATGAAGGTGAGGGGGGGGGTGGACTGGTCTCTCATCTCACCTTGATCTGTAGGGAGGGCAAGTCGGCAGCCGCGGCCGCGCCGGCGAGGGCGAGGATCGAAAGGGACGATTTCATCTTTTCTTCGCGTATGAGCAACAGAGAAGAGCAAAAAAGGTCGAATGGGAGGAAATTCTTGTTGAGTTTTTAACAAATACAATGAAATTTGAAAAAAAAAAAAAAATCAAATCAAATCAAATCAAAAAAAGTTCAGGTTCGTCTTGGATAAATGAGTGTGAGAAGCGGCCAAATTGCCAACCGAGGAAGCCAACCCTCGAGAAGAAGAAAAATCGAAGTAGTGCAAAGTGAGTGACTATATAAAAGAAGGTTTTCGTGTGATGAAGCAGGAAAAGAGAACGGAGGAGAGAAAGGAGAGATCAGAATCGAGGCTATACAAGTTTTAGAGCCGGTGGCCCTGACCGGGGTACCAGGGGGGGGGGAGGACACCAAGACCGAGTCGGGGGGGGCTTAGACCGCCGAGATGTTGAGCAGTGGAGATGGAGGCTTTCTCTAGTTTCTTGCATTTCGAGCAAGTTGGCAAGGTCTTGGCTGCATGTTAGGGTACAGTTACATGATATGATATTCACATGCAGGCCAACGATCGTCGCGCCGGGTATACGAGGGACAAGAATGCCGCGCCAGAGCCAAGAAGCAAAGCTGAACACGACTCGAACAAAGAATGCTGAAAAGCCGACAAGGCGCAGACGAAGCACAGGAAACACGTGAAGGATGTTTACTGTACCCATGTATGCATGCATGTACATACATGTAATTGACACGTAGTATTGTGAGGAGCAGGGCCTGCAGACTCACCGGAAGGTCCCATCGCCTCTGCGGCCAGGGGTAGCCTCCCCCCCCCCCCTTGTCTAGACCTGAGATGGCTTGTTTAGATTCGGGACGGCTAGTAGAAGAGAGGGTAAGGAGAAGAAGGAAAGGGGAAAAAAGCCCGTAACGAAAATTGGTGGTCCTGACTACCCTCTCCGGCTAATATTACGCGCCAGAGTATAAAACGGTCATTTACCAACGTCGAATGGAGCAATAGATGAGAGCTAGAGAAAGAAGAAAATAAATTAAAAATGCGGAATTAATTATTGCGCGCCGGCGACCTTTTTTTTGGCGTCTTTTCTTGTTGAGATGCCACATGCCCGTCCATAATTAAAGCTTGGCCAGCAGCACCGCCACGATGGCCGCGCTTGTGCGTGGTGAGGATGGCGATTGCACACACTCTCTTTGTTCATTATTTTTTTTTAATGTTGCATAAACTATTTACATGCTGCATCGCGCTACAAATGGGACACGATCGGGGGGCATGGCATCACACGACTCCCACCGAGATTGGTCGTTTTCGCCCGCCTTATCTAGGGTAGCCAATGGGTAGGTATTAGAGCTGTACTCGCGTAGTCGGCAAGGGTAAACAATCCCCGAGTTGAGCATCATGGCGGTGGGCTTCCACTATGCAGCCTATGCTGGAAAGACCCCACGACTCGATAACGGGCCCAAGTCTTGTCGATTGCTCAGATGATCGTAATCTAGATTGTCTGCCAAGTGTGCGCGAGTGTCGGCCGGGGGAAAGCTACAGTTTCATGGCCATGTTTTGAGATGGTGCATGGGCAAATGCGGCTAAAGACTAAAAGATGCGGATAACGAAGAACAGGGGAAATTCGTTCAGTATATACTTGCCATGGGGGGGCACACAGTGCATGGCGTAGGATGCAAATATGCCCGTAGCGTGAATAGCGACAAGGTCTTGGATGGCAAGCCTACAGCCAATGGGCCATGATTGGATTGGGCTGTTTTCTAAAAATAGCCACCTCGAGGAAGCTAGGCATGGTGGTGGCTGGCATCCTCTCGATGGAAATTAAAAGTAAAAGAAGAGAGCAAGCGCTTGGCGGAGAGGAGCGTTTAGGTAAGGAGGCATGATAGGGTAAAGGCCAAGGGAAAAAAGAGGAAGCGTTTCATGATTCGTTCATGACATTGGCGGCTAGCAAAGGGTTGAGAGATGCGGTGCGAGGCTGGCTGGTTAGAAGAAGCAACAATAAACAATGAACAAATAAACAAAAGCTCGGCGTGAATCAGCGGCCATGGCTACAGCCTACTGTGCCAGACAGAACGATGCTGATGAGGCTGGTGGTGACTGATGGTTCCCACTTCCCGACCCCCCTTTTGGTTCCCTTGTCAGCAGATGAAACCAGGTAGGAGGCTCTGACGGGGAAGCGAGAGAGTTGAAATGTTTTTTTTTTAAAGTCATCTAAAATAATAATCTAAAATAATAATAATAAAAAATAAGCAGTCGAATTTTTATTAAAAGGATTTCGATGTCGATAGGGGGTATTTAGCTTCCGGCTTTAGCTTGTCGGTTAGGACAGTTTTATATGTTATATACTCACTGTGTCACTCCCTTGGTAGTGTGAACTTTTTCTTCTCCTTGTCCATCATCATCATCCTTTTTTTTTTTTATATTTTATATTTTTGTTTTATTTTTTGTTTTATAAATGGTTCTTCTTCTTCGATTTTATGTGCATTTTCCATGCTTCTCCCACATTATGAACTGACCTAGGAACAGGGAAAGACCCAATAGGACTCTCTTCCCGCGTGTAATTTTAATATGCGGCGTCTGTGGCTTTGTGCTTCTCGGTGTGCTTGTGAGCGTGCGCCGATTCTCGCGCACAGATCCTCTTATTACTTCCAAAGTAATATTAAAAAAAAAGGAGTCAGAAAAATACATACACCCCCTTTCTATGCGCCGTTGGGAGACATTCGACATGCCAGGGCTGGATATTTGTCCGGATTGCTTTTATTTTTTCTACACACACACACACACACTCTCTCTCTCTCTCTCTCTCTCTCTCTCTCTCTCCCCTCTCTCTTTGTTTCGCTGCTCTGTAGCCTGGATTATAAGTGGCTCGTCTACTGTAGGTAGTATCGGGGCTCCCAACGTTTCAGCAGCAACACCCTAGCGCCCGTTTTTCGTGTCGACGAGGCCGTTGCTAGTCCATGAATTAAGGCTCATCGGGTGAGGGGCCGGCGTTGAAAAGGTGACGACGCCCGGCCGCCGTTCTCTTACCATTGAGTTGCTAAAGCAGACCCAGCTAAAAGCGGTAATTGTCGTGGTGTAAAACTATAAAGAGGCTGAGAGTTTGTGAAGAGGAACTAAAAAGAAAAAGAGTCAAAGACTAGAAAGTGACTGAAACGGCTAGTAGCTAGTAGTCTATAGTGAAATGGGCCATGAGGGACACGACCAAAAGACTCGGAATGGCTGCCAGGAATAGACAAAGAAGATGGTAAGCAGGACAGAATTGGGGTTTGGTGACGACGACGCAAAAAAAAAAAAAAAGGGACGAGTTTGCAGATCCCGATCAGCAGGCGGAAACACGCACACGTTTTTTTTTTTTTTTTTTTTTTGTTTTTTTTTTCTT
>JAFEME010000138.1:0-60926 GCA_018831755.1 Niveomyces coronatus | reverse complement strand
GGTGAAGAATAACAGAAACGGAGCATCCATATCACAAGTCATGAAAATGGAGCAGAAAGAACGAAGCCAGTGTAACGCAGCATCTCGTGAGGATATATGGCAGGCCAGGACAGGTATCACCGTCCTGGAACCAAGTGACGAGACGCGGGACCAAGTGAATGGCGCGGCGAGCGTGAGCGAGTATCCAGCAGCAAAGAACGACGGACAAAAACAAACCAATAAAATAGGAAAAAAGAAAACAACTGAAAAAGAAACAACGGAAACCAAAACCAAAACCACTGGGATAAGACTAAAGTCGAGCGACGCTGCGACAAAATCAAAGACACTTAGGGCAAGAGTTCATCCCATCTCGGTGACTGAGTCTTGTCTGCGGGCATCTGGCAACGTAGCGCTCGCCTTGAGCCAACCAGGCAAAAGTGGCATTTAGACCGCAGGGGTGAGAGTCGGAGCCGGCGCAATTGGGGCTGCAAGCGCACCCGGGTTGTCGACAACGAGAGCTGCCGCGGGGGGGTTGATAGGGGGAACTATGACATTGGATCATCAGTTCACGGCCCGGAGCCTTGACCTCTCTATCGGGGATGCCGGATCATACCTGTCACTGGGGTCTCGCTGTTGACATCCGTGGTGGACTCCAAGGCTCGCTGGTCTAGAGCGGTACTTCCGTCAGCGCTCGATCCATGGTTGAACTCGACAATAACAAGATCAGCCGTACCAGAAACTACCGCATCGGACACTCCATCATGATTTGCGGTCATCTCTTGACCAACCGCCGTAGCATTAGTCGTCGCAACGGGCCCATTTTCAGCTGCCTTCTTCTCCTTGCCGAGCTTCATCTTGCCAAGCTACTTCTTGATTGAAGCCCAGATCCTGCGTTCGAGATTCCCTATCAAGCTGGATTAGTCGGAGAAAATGGCAGTCGCGTCTTTCTCACGCCCAGTATCTCGGAGCAACTCACAACGTTCAGACATTTTCTTCATACGTGCCGAGATGGGGACACGGGGGAATCTCGACATCATTCTGTCATGCATCGTATGGAGCGAATGTCTGGCGCGGATATAATGTCAGATACTTAATACTTGCGAGGAGCACTGGTGACTTTTGCGTCTAGGGGATGAGGTTGAGAAGGAGAGGGAAAATAGGGAACGAGAACAAGGACGGCGAGTAGAAATAGTCAGGTCCGCAATCCACCGAGAAGCTGCTGTGCGCGCTTTCCCTGCCTCCGATTCCTACAAAGACGGCAGCCACGAGGAAGTTACTGCGCGGCAAGGCGACCTGCCGCCGATGTGCTACCACTGAGCAAAACCCCCCAGCCCCCTCACGATCCTACCAGTCGAGGCATACATGGCAATATACCTCGAAGCAGCATACAATCGAGTGACACGTAGGAGCCGCTCACAGCCATCGTTGCAAATACCCGGCCACCTAGGGAACAGAAAAAGCGAGCGCTCTCTTCTAATGCCTGCCTATGTATCAAGATTTATTCTACCACGCTTGCCTAGAATTTCATTCTAATATAATGCCCTCATATACTTCCTTGCTTTCTCTATAATATAATCTCCTTTTAGAATAAAGTCCGTAGCCTAATAGCTAAAATAAAATTTATAGAGGCGGTCAGTCAGTTTTGAAGATGCAGGCAAAGCGCTCGCTTTTTCTGTCCCCCCTTGGGCCGGCTTACACGTTTAAAGCGGCCTGTCGAGTTATCGCAAAGTAAACAACCGGGCTGGCGACATCAACAAAATACAGCCAACACAACTACACCGGCTAACACAACAGCACAATAGTGGCAAGGACAACCAATTGTGAGTCGACGAGCCGATGCCAGCAACACCAGTTCCTTCCTCCTGCCGCGCCAAACAGCTCAACACCACCAAAAAAAACATCGTCACTCACATCGATATAGCCATCCAAAAACTCATCGACGGCAAAAAGAAATCATCAACATCAACCAAAAACTTGGGTCTGACCGGGGATTGAACCCGGGACCTCTTGCAATCCTTATTACGTAAGCCCAAAGCAAGAATCATACCGCTAGACCATCAGACCAATGACAATTGTCCAAGCTAAGTTGATGGGGCGTCCCTTAGAAATGTATATGTAGCAATAATAATTTGACTAGGTTGTTTCGTGATGGTTGTGGTGGACGGTGACGTATCATATGTGACTATACTACGGTATGTGGGCGGAAGAATTGCTTAGGGCTGTATTGAGCTTAAAAAATACCAGGGATGAGCAGCGAATAGATGGAGGTTGATTCTCCTGGATTGTAGGTAAGTAGGCGGACCGCAGTATGGCCACTGGTGACTGGGGTACGGACTCATACGCCCAGCCTTAGAAGAGGCGCTGCATTCGAGGGAATGTAAACTGACCGAGTACAGAATCTAAGATTTTGACCCTTCAAAGATGTCAGCTAGCGTGACTCGGCGTTGCTCAATCATGCATCTACTTTGTGTTGTAGGGCTGCTGCGGAAGTCATGTAGGGTAGCTCTGCTGTGGCGCGTAATCGCAAAAGCTTGAGACAAGAAGCCTATGGTAGATAATGCCTGCGAGTACGAGAAAGAATGGGAAAGATACTCTTCGGGCTTTTGAGTTTCGCTACTTGGATTGAATCTGGGTTTGCTCAAATCATCACGAACAAGGCAAGAGGGGATTGTTTGTGTCAATGAGCCAGTGATGACACATTCAAGTCATATGCATCAGAATTTATGTCTGCTGGTTGATTGTTTGCTAATTTACTTGTATGCGCAGTGCTGTCTTTTTGGGGATGAGACGCAGGAGCCCAGACCAAGGCCATTTATTAATGTAGGTCACGGTCCGCAAGCCAAGTCAGCGCCGCCTCTTGACCAGCAGAGCTCATCTCGTAGTCTGGTGTGCCTGGGTCGACTTCCAACACCTGTACGCGTCTCTCTGCTAAAAATTCTAGATCCTGCGTCTCATCGACGCCTCGGTCCCGATCCATCAGCTCGATAGTCTCGACGCTGTGGCGTATGAACCCAGCGAACTCCTCCGCTTGCGCCCGGAAGCTGTGTCCTCGAGCCTTTGCCTTGCGTCTCGACGGTCTCCCGGATGCCGTCAGGGCGACCGGGCCGGCGTCATGCAGCAGAAGCGTTTCGGGTATCTCGAGGTCGGATCGCCGCGGAGGGAATACGAGCCGAGACTTGCGCGGCGCCTCGATGGCAACGGGCGCAGCGCACAGAGCAGCAGCGCCGATCATGGCGTCAATGGCTGTGCTGTCCGCGACCGTCATGGAAAATGAGCGCGGGACGAGTAGCCCGGGCGAGTGAAAGAAGAGGCTCGCGCTCGCAAAGGGGTCAAAGAGGTGGACGGGATCGCCGAAGAGGCCGGGCATCTGCTCCTGCAAGAAGTGCAGGTGTGAGCCCTCCAGCGGATGGGCCGGCGGAATGGCCCTGCCGGCGCGGGAGGCTGGCTGGTTGATCCGGTGGTCGGGGAGAAACATTGTCCAGTTGTATATGCCGTTGTATGTCACGAGGCCCCTCATGGCAAAGTTGGAATCAGGTCTCGATTCGGTCAGGGCCAGCGACGCGGCCAGACTCGCCCCGAGAAAGGAGCCATAGACGAAGATATCACGGCGGGATTTCTGCGTCTCTTGTGCGAAGTGGTTGCGCAGCCAGGAAAAGGCAAAAGCCGTGTCATGCACAGGCGTCGGCCACTGTGTCAGGAACGGATCTTCATCGTCTGGTAGAGACAGTCCGCTCCACCGATAGCGGATGCTGGCTACCGCAAGTCCTTGCAAGAATTCTGGAAGCTCAGAATGAGAGCCAGTGTTGGCTGGCAGAGGAGGCAGATGGATCAACAAGGGTTGTTCATCCCGCAGACTTCTGAAGTTGTGTAGACTATCATGTGACCATCAGATGATTGTCGCGTACGCAGACACTATAGTAGAAGGGGCAAGAGACCTACTCGATAACGACATGGCCTGACGAGCCGCATCGAACATTTACTTGTTCAATCTGAGAGCCAGTTTTTGTGGTGGAGAAGGCGCGTCGCGAGCAAGTATGGGGATGGAATCGGCGACAGCTCAGCTGTAGCCACCCACGCATAATGCCATTGGCATCCGTAGCTAGCTGATGGTGTGCACCGGATGCCGCCCGGGATGCATGAAGCATCACGAGATGAGGCGAGGTGTGGCCAAACCGGCCTGTTCACTGGGTGGTGGGGGAAAGAAACCCTTTGTAGTGGGCCGCGGAATGCTGGCGCGTGACTTGCAGTGGGCTCGAGCGCTAAAGGCTGGAAGATGCAGGCCTGGAGGCCGCTAAAACAGAGCCCTAAAATCAAAACAGGCAGCCGTGCTGGGAGGCCCGGAGAAAACGGTCAACTCTGTTTGTTGGTCCAGCATTCATGGTCCGTGACGACTACCATCTCCCGATATTTTTTTGTATATCCAACTCCATCTTGTACTTGGTATCGGCGCTCTGCGAGCATATCAGATATCTGGAGAGGTAGCCTCCATCACCAAGATACACGGCCTGGCCCGGGTCGCGACCTCACTCTGTCAACACCAGTCGACCCGAAGCCGGAAATCCGGAAGCATTCCCCAAACTAGAACCTGATCACGACGACCGTCGTTACGGAAATGAAGCAATTTAGCGTTTTCTGGTTACATATTCCTCCCGGATAACCCTTGAACGTTCCCTGACTATTCTCTAAACCCCACCGCCGCGTCATCTCTCAACTCCCCAGGCGCATCTCACCTCTTGTCGTACTCGAGATGGCCGTCCCGGATCCGCCGTCCATTGACACATCTCCGGCCCTCAGCAGGCAAAAAGAAAACCTTGCCGACCATGGTAGTGCCGCTCCGGCGTCTACCGATCCTCCACGGGCTCTACCGGAAGACCCCGATGAGGAGAAGAACCTGGATCATACGTATGCCGCCCATTTTCAAGCTGCTTATCAACCTGGTGCTAACATTTCTGCAGCCGCTGGTGGCTCATTGCTTCTGCATTTCCTATGATTGCCGGTACTCTCGGCCCCGTGGCATCGGCCTTTAGTATCTGCGCACTGGCCCGCCCATGGCGACAACATTGGCCGGCCGGGACGGACGTGGAAGCCGCAACTTTTGTGACGGACCCGTCATGGTAGCCTCTCATCCTCCTCTTCTCCATAAACCTCTTCTCTGACACGAGTACAGGCTTACTGCCGTAAATGCCATCCAGTTGGCAATGGCGCTCGTCTCCAACATGTTCCCCCTTCTCAACATGGCTCGGCGTGTGGCATTTACCATTGCGTTGCCCATCACCATCATTGGCTGGTGCGTCGCGCCAAAAGACCCAGCTACTGTACAGTAATCCAAACTGCTGACTCGTCCCCAGGTACATATCGGCATTCTGCCTCATCGCCCTCTGCGCCACCGCAGTCGGACCCTTGAAGACGCATCTCGACTACCCGGCGAGTGAGTACGTCCTGTCTCAGGCCTTCTACTACGGCATCTGGGCCGCCATACTCTATTTCGTCGTCGCCTCCTTCATGGCGACCACGTTCTGGGGCGCCTTCACCGGCCACTTCAGCAAGAGCTTCGTCCTGACCAACAGCCAGCGCACCCTGATGCTGCAGACCATTATGTTTCTCACCTATCTTCTCCTCGGCGCCCTGGTCTTCAGCACCATAGAGAGATGGAACTACCTCGACGGGGTGTACTGGGCCAACATCACCCTCTTCACCGTCGGCTTTGGCGACTTTGCCACCTCGAAGCCTCTGTCCCGGGCTCTCGTCCTGCCCTACGCGCTTGTCGGCGTCATCAGCCTCGGTCTGGTCATCAGTTCCATCCGCCGCATGATCCTCGATCGCGCCCGTCGTCGTGTCGGTATTCGCGTGGAGGAAAAGACCAGGAGACAACTTGTGCGCTCGCTCACAAAGTCGGGCAAGGACCTGATACTGGACCCCATCACGGGCCAGACGGAGTCCTCGGGTCGCCGCGTCACCAACGAGTTCGAGCGCCGCAAGCTCGAGTTCGAGCTCATGCGCAGCATCCAGGACCGCGCGCTGGCGCGAAGACAGTGGATGGACCTTGTAGCCTCCTTCGGCACCCTGATCGTCTTGTGGCTCGTGGGCGCCGTCGTCTTCTGGTCCTCTGAACGCCACTACCAAGACCGCTGGTCCTACTTCGACTCCTTCTACCTCTGCTTCGTCTCCCTGACCACCATCGGCTACGGCGACCGTGTCCCCATCTCCAACGCCGGCAAGTCCTTCTTTGTCTTCTGGTCGCTGCTCGCCCTCCCCACCATGACCGTCCTCATCTCCCACGCCGAGAACACCGTCGTCAAGTTCGTCAAGGAGATGACCATCAAGCTCGGCGCCGTCACCATCCTGCCGCGCGACAAGGTCATCGCGCAGATGGAAAAGGAGCACCTCAAGCAGCACAGCAGCCGCGACTTCGGTAACGTCGAGGACGGCCTGGCCCCTGGCCCCCGCCGCTCCGCCAGGCACATGCGTCACCACCACCACCACCACCGCAGCAACAGCACCATCACCGGCGCCGCCGACCCGCACCCCGATGACGACGACAGCGGCCCCGGCACCCGCCGGCGCCGCCCCCGCCACGCACGCCACCTCCGGCACGCAGCCCTCAAGATCCGGCACGCCGCCGCCGTTTCCGCCCAGGCCGCCGTGGGCCACGAGCACCGCGCGCTCGACGACCTGCCCACCGGCAAGGACTTCCAGCTGCTCCTGGTCTCCGAGATCCAGTCCGTCATCCGGCACCTGCGCGAGGAGAAGCCCCGCCGGTACTCCTTCGAGGAGTGGGCCTGGTTCCTGTGGCTGCTCGGCGAGGACGAGCGCGACGCCGGCTCGCACCGCAAGGCCCGGCCCGACGAGAAGCGCGGGCGGCGCGCCGAGGGGGACGCACCGTCCTCCGCCGCGCCGTTCAAGTGGTCCTGGGTCGGCAACAGGAGCCCGCTAACGGCAGACCAGGAGGAGAGCGAGTGGGTGCTCGACCGCTTGACGTTTCACCTGCAAAAGGTGCTCGAGAAAGAGGCCGGTGCCGATGCGACTACTGCCAACGAGCAGGGCACTGGCGGGGCCGCGCAGCGAATCAGCCCGGCGGACGTGACTGCTCGGTGACCGCTCTTCGAGTTCTTTGCATCCGCCCACAAGTCTCTTATATAGTCTACCGATAATCTCGACATCTGCTCGTGTGCCTTTCAAATTTCTCGACTACTAATGATTCAAGTTTATATTAAGATGTTAAGTAAAGCACGCTGTTCTTATCGCTATGCATAGTAATTACTTTCGGAGATCAAATACTCAGTATGATCCCCCTCCTCAAAAAGAATGACCAAGTTCATTGTGCCATCGGCCAGATGAAATCGCTTGCCGAATCGCCTTGTATACATACAATAGAAATAATACACAAGAAATACGTCCATCGCAAGGCGGGGGTCCACACCGACACATCTTCTCGAATTTGGCTCTTCGGCCGGACGAAGTTATTCGGTGCCGAGAAGCAGTCGCTTGTTCCGCCTGATCAGACTGTTGAGGCCCTTCTCTAGCTTTTCCGTATCCTTCCTCGTGGCGTGGAGCGCCGCCTCGGCCTCATCGACACTCATCAGCGCCATGGCACCCATGCCCCTGGCGCCCTTGACCATGTCGATGTTGCCGCCGAGGGCGAGCCCTGGTGGCGCCCCAAAATCATGAACAGGACGGGCACTGTTGTTGTCGACGGCACTGTATATGCCCACGCCGGCAGCAGCTTCTGGCCCGTAGAAGTAGGGCGCCAGAGAATTCAGGCTGGCCGCCGCAGCGTCACGTAGCGGCGCGAGGCTCCCAGAGGCGGCCGCGGCCGCCGAAACTTCTCTGCCGGCTGCGCTGGCCTTGCCGCTGGCGCCGAGGTTGAGACGTGGTAGAACGTACTGATTGATGTGGCTTAAGGCCTCGTCGCGCTGCAGCTTACCGTAAGGGTCCTGCATTTCGGGTCGAGAGGATGCTGGGAATATGTTGGGACGGCCGTTCGGGACGGCGCGGCCCTTGATGATGGAGAAAGCCCCGGTGCTTTTCTGATGTCGCGGTGCGGTAAAAGCGCCCGCGCTTTCAGCGGTGACGGCTACTAAGGCTTGAAGTCGTATAAAATCATCCTCCTCTTGTGAGTTCAGCCGACGAACACAGTCCCCGTTCGGGGTAATGAGCATCCTGCCACCATCCACGCGGCATATCTTGCGGACCGGATTGCCGGCCTCTAGGGAGCTGATGTCCTCAGGCTGAATTTCGCCGCATTTGCAACCACTCTCCTTGCAGGTACCGGGCCTGCTCCCAGGACTAGCCGCTCGCTTGGAGCTCGCGGCAGAGGAGCTTACTGGGTTGAGAAGAGAAAGCTTCTCTACGGCAGTGGTCCACAGGCTACGGCGAATGTCTTCAAAGACTGAAGATGGACCCTGCGGTGGCACAACCGCCTCGTCGTCCTCTAGATACGTTTCTTGGGGTGGCTGGAGGCGTGGTGATGGCGGCTGCGGGAACAGCACAGTATGCTCCGCAACTCTGGTAGTCTTCGCCTTATTTAATTTGCTTTCTGTTGCTTTGCTCTCTGTTGCTTTGCTCTCTGTTGCTTTGCTCTCTGTTGCTTTGCTCTCTGTTGCTTTGCTCTCTGTCGCTTTGCTCTCTGTTACTTTGCTCTCGGCTGCAGAACTTGGTTTGATTGCCCTTTCTGCGGCCACAGCCGCCTTTGCTGGCTTCAAAGATTCAGTCTTGGAGGCCGACGCCGGCTCAACTGGCTTATCCTTGGTAGGTCGTTCCTTGGCGGGTTTCTCCTTCTTCTGCTTCTTCTTGCGGCCAAGCACTGGCGCATGAACAGTCTCCTCGGCCAGCGACGTTTCGGTAATAGTCTTGGAATCTTGCTTCATGGCATCTTTGCGCTGTTTACGCTGCTGGCTTTTGGTAGTTGTGCGCACGGCTGCGCTGCCCACTCTGCTGACTGGAGGAGGAGTACCGGCGCGGGAGGCAGACACGGACGCGGACACGAATGAGGCACTGTCGCTCACAGTTTCGCTCATAGGTGTATCTGGTCGTTGTCCTAAGGAAGTGATGCGAGATGCAACAGGCGACAGTATGGAAGGAGCTTCTATCTTGGCCGGAGTCACTACTCTCAGAGTTCGCGTTCCAGCCCTCGGAGTTGCAGCAGCAGGCTTTGCCGGAGTCTCTTTAGCCTTGATATCGACCTCGACATCACGGTCTAACGAGCCACGGCGGCTGTCAAGCAAGCCGTCCGAAGTTTCCGACTTTCTGCTAGCCGCCTGCCTTAAAGGAATGCTCGTCTTTGGGATGGTGATCCTCGGAAGAGCAGCCACTGCTGGAGCTTTCTGTGCGGCACGGGGAGTTCCGAGCGCTGGAAACTCATCCTCCGCCAAGACCGACTGATTCTGCGTCGTCTCTGGCTTCGAAAGTCCTGTCGAGATGGGCGTGGCGACTGTCTGTGCCCGAGACTCGAATCCCGGAGGGGGCCGTCTCAGGTTAGGATCAGGAGATGCCACGTCACGGACTGCAGTATTAAGAGCCCCAGGTGTATAGCGATGACACGTCTCAGGATGTCCATGTGTAGGCGGGGAGGTGTGGTAGTTCGCGAATGGCTCAGTCAAATCATCGTTCTCGTCAGCAACCAAAGCATCGACGGAGCTGGTTGCATCGTCAAGTGAGGGCAAGTCGTCATCTAGCAGAGCCATGTTAGTCTGAAGCTCCTCGTTCTTAATATATGTCGCAAAGCAAAGCAGACACTAAGACTACGGAGGACATGATTTAGTTCCAAGTATCAAGTCCTGCTACGGCTCCCATCATCGTTTTCCACAGTGGACGAGTTGAGTTCGAGAACAACAGAAACGGTAAGAATATAGGGGTATAGATGCTATATTTCGACCATCGATGCTCCCCGGAGCCCACGACTTCTGTTAACATACATCGGGAGACTGTGGAAGACGATGATGGCTTGCCTGACTTGTTTCGAAAACCATTAACCATTCCGAACCTGATCCTCGCTGGGGTCTTCCAGCAAAACATTTAAAACGTATATAGAAAAACGAGTTCCTGTGACTTGGGATCCCGTTGGGTAGTCCCTTTTCATTGCACAAACAAAGAGTTGACGCTATGCCGTGATGCAGGCCCTTCCAGGCTGCGCCCAAAGCAGTCTCGAGACTGCCGGCATCTGCTCGATGCAGAGCGTGTTCAGTGCCTCGGGGGCAAACATCAATAAAACCATTTTCGCCCAGAATGGTATACAAACGCCTTTTCAGTTTCTTCAGGAGAGAAAATGTGAGAACAAAAGCATGATAAACAAAAAAGACAAAAAAAAGTCAAAACGAAAAGTCATTGCCAAAGCGTCTTATCGTCAACTACCAACGAGTATATGCGCCATTATGCGCCGTGTTGGAAGTGTTGTACCCACCTTGATTCTGGCCGCTGTAAAGCCCCTGTCCGACTCCGGCATTGCTCTGTGACTGATGCTGCATTCTTGCTTGGAGGATGCTCGGGTCCGCAAGATCTACTAGGCCACTCCCCCCCGAGGAGGAAGTGTTAGCATGCCTATGCTTCTTCCCCTTTTTCTTCTGCTTCGAGGCAAAATCTTGAAAAGCTCCTGGAAGGTTGCCATAGAGCGATGCAAGGAGACCGGAAGCAGGAGCTGGGGTAGAGGTGGTGGATGGATACTGGCTTGATATAGAAAATGGGATAGACTCACGCTTTCCAGCATCATGAGATGCATTCATGTTCCCACGATTCCGTCCAATCAAACTGAGAAGGTCGTTCGAGGTGTCTTTGGGGACGCTGTAGCCGGACGAGCCGAAGCCTTGCGTGAACATGCTGGGAGGTGTCCCTGTAGACTTTAGTCCTGGGGGCGGCCCGGGCATCGAGTTGGAATAAAATTGATTGCCCCCTTGTGACTGAAATGAGCCCGGCATCATAGACGACTGCTGTGCCATGATGCGAGGGTTTGCGGCTGGCTTCACGTTTGTGGCGGATGCCCCACCGTCGTTGCCGAAATTGAACCTGGATGACTGACTATTATGCCCTTGACCTTGGTTCTGGAAGGGAGTGCTTGCGCCGCCGATGCCGGGGGGAAACTGGTCAGTGTAGGTACCCTGAGAGCGGAAGTTCATCTGTTGGGGAGTCATTGATCTTGTGGTGGGTGTTGAGCCTCCCGGACCGAATCCGGCACCGCCCAACGATGGGCTGAAGATGCCATCGGTGGCGCTTCTCTGGATCGGCGTGATGCCGTGCCGCTGATCGTACGCATGACCGTCGCCCACATGAGTTCGTCCCTCCGGCTCACCTCCAAGAGCCCGGCTTCCGCCAGGAGCGTCACCTTCCGATCCATCAGCGACTTCGAGTCGATCATCGGCATCGATGCTAGCCTCCTTCTCCTCACGCATAGCCCTGCGCTTCTCGCCACCGCGAACATCGAATAGAGGAGGCATGGAGTCATCGCCAGGTGAGGCGAAATTAGGTAATTTATAATTCTTTAGTACAGTGAGCATGGCCCTGATCTCACTGGAAGGCGAATTCGGTCTCGGACTGCGAGTATTGGCGTGTTTCGTTTTGGCTGGGGCCGCCTTACAAGAGGAAGCTTCCGGAACATCCACGTTCTCCGCCCTCTCTGCTGCGGCTGGCATGGATGCCGAGATCGCGGGGCTGGATGCGGCGCCGCTGGTGGCACAACTACCCCGCCGACTACGGACTGGCAATCTCGCCCAATTGGCAGAAGAAGGCAGGGCCGAGGAGTCACCCGTCTCTGATCCTTCTTTACTCAATGACCGAACCATAGATTGGACAGAAGCGGGGTCCGGAGTGGGAGCCGACGGTGTCGACGCAGGCTGGCCGGCCTGTCGTGATGCAGCTCGGGACGAGCCGGTAGCGCTTAGCAGTGGCCGTTGCGTGTGAAGGCTGTTCATGGATGACAAATCTTGCCGCGTGTAGCTGTCTTCCTCGTCGCCCTGCTCGTGAAGAAACATGCAGCCTGGGTTGTTGCATTTTTCATGCTTCAACCAGGCAGAACAGTACTTGGTTGTACCGTGTTGTGCCTTTAAAGTCCGATCACCGTTTTGCGACCCATGAACCGCTTGTATACATCGCATCGCCTCCTCTGGGGTCTCAAAAGTGACGTAGATACCCAAAGAATGGTGTTGGCCATCGGGACTTTTTCGATTGCTAATCGAAATCTTCTGGATGTTGCCGTATTGACCAAAGAATTCGGGTTTTCGCAGCGTCTTCAGCAGTTCGTCCTCACGTACCGTCGGAGCTAGACCGGTTATATAGACCAGGTTCTTCTGGACGACTCTTACGCCGACAAGGTTTTTTCGGGATTCCTTCTCTGCCTCACGCTTCTGCACCTCCTTCTGTCGTTGTTCTTGCACACGCTTCTTCTGGTTTCTTTGGGCGTTGGCTCGGAACTTCGCGACCCTGTTTACGTCTCGTTTTAGTGAAAAAGGGACATTTTCGCAATGACTTTGGCCACTGACTCTTCTGCCGAAATAACTTTCCACTGGATCGTTTCGTCATCATAAGGGCGTCGACAGGCCGGACAGAGGCCGTTCATGTTGTTCCTGATATTGTTAAAACAGAACTGGCAGACCTGCAAAGGTATCATTAGTTTGTCTTTCGCGCCGCGATCTTTCACAACATAGACCCCTTACCTGATAGCCACAGGGACATGGTCTGAAACTTTTGTCTGACAGGTCGAATTCTTCGATGCAAAGAGGACTGAACGCTGGCGTCAGTGGTGGCGGGAGACGCGTTGGTCCTACTGTGCCAAACTCACCAGGAATCCTCCTCTTCCTCTATAAATGTATCTTGGGGTGCCATGTTCTCGGGTTGAAGTTGCAAAAGTAAGGTGTATAACAGGAAACGCGTGGAGTGATGTAGTAATAAAATGAGCGGGAGAATATGAGTATGCAGGTCTTCAAGAATCTCGCGGGTGAGGAAGTTACTAGCCCAATTTCACCAGCAAAAAATACCACGTACTCCCGTGTCGTTAATACTTATCACGTGGTGCTCGCCCCTCTCGCCTTCTACTAATATTAGTGTAGTACGATGCTTTGGCGCAAGTGCTACACCGAGTGATTTGTATATTACTAATAGCGGCACATCCTCGGATATACGCAAGTCTGGAGAGCAACTAGCCATGCGTTCTGGCATCAAGCAAGTGTAAATCGAAACATTGCATCTCACCAGCCTTTTACCTTCCGCCAAGGCAGCGAAAAGTCGGCCATGGCGACCAAGATGACGAGTAGCGGCTCATTGAGCTCAGTCGCGAGGCCGGTCAAGCAATCGATCCGCGGTCGCAGTGCGCAAACGTCCCGTTTCTTATCCGCAACCACGTCTCGGCTTGTCGCGATGCCACAGGATGCCCAGAACATGCGAAAAGCCCCCCGCGACCACATTGGCGAGCTCAAAGCACCCATTGTCAACCCGGCCGACAAGTATCAGAGCAAGGCCGACAATATGCACCGTTACGGCGCTTGGATCATGGGCTGTCTCCCAAAATACGTGCAGCAATTCTCCGTATGGAAGGATGAGCTCACCATTTACATCTCTCCCGCGGGAGTCATTCCAACTTTCACCTTTCTCAAATGTGAGCACCCGTGCATCTGTTGGATTGCTTGTTTACTAGCAAGACTAACACGTTCTCATCAGACAACACCGCTGCCGAGTTCACTCAAGTCAGCACTGTCACTGCCGCTGACTATCCGACGCGCGACAAGCGTTTCGAAGTCGTCTACAACCTCTTGTCTGTCCGCCACAACTCTCGCATCCGTGTTAAGACGTATGCCGATGAGAGCTCCGCTGTACCTAGCATTACTAGTCTTTTTGACGGCGCCAATTGGTACGAGCGCGAGGTCTACGATTTGTATGGCGTCTACTTCACCGGCCACCCCGATCTCCGACGCATCATGACCGACTATGGCTTCGAGGGCCACCCTCTCCGCAAAGACTTTCCATTGACTGGATACACGGAAATTCGATACGATGAGGAGAAGAAGCGAATCGTAACGGAGCCTCTGGAGCTTACCCAGGCGTTCCGAAACTTCGAGGGCGGGTCAAGTGTTTGGGAGCAGGTCGGTCCGGAAGAAGATCGCAAGCCCGATTCATTCAAGCTTCCCACACCGAAGCCGGAACAGAAGCAGGAAGAGCCAAAGAAGTGAGACCATACGTACTCTCTGTTGTAAATCTATTTTTTCTTCTTTCTAGCATTTTAGCTCCTAGAAACAATACAGGTTCCTTGTGCATAGTAAATCTCAATGGCAAGCCAATACCTCATGGTTATCAGCACATTATTGCTTCCGCCTTGCTGGGACATGACCAGCATGAACCCCATCATTCGGGTCCTCAGGCCGATTTATAACGTCTTGTTTGAATAGTGAAGTTTGACATGACTGGTACATCTCGGTGAAAGTCCATCAAACACTGGCCTTCTCCGCAGCGTTACAATAAGACTGAAGGCAAACCGGTAAAAAGATTGAACCTTGCTTTGGGTCTCCATGACATTGAGTAGTACATCAATGAAACACGAAACGTCCATTCCACCCATCACCCATCGATTTGCGCCAGACTGTAAAAATTCATGATGTAGTGGACTAGGTCCTTCAAATATATACACCCTTGGACTAACTCGACTCGTTGCGAGAGAAGGGTAGAGAGACGGGGAAGATCGCTGCATTCGTGAGTTGCGGTATACATCAACGTATGCATCTAGTGCGTTGGGACGGGCTTCTCTGAAGCCGCGTGAATCACTATGAGAGAACACAGTCTCGGCACGAGCCGATGATTCGTCCAGATTTATGGCGACAAGCGCCGCAACCCTAAATAGTGTTTCGGTCAACGTTCACGATAGTTGTAGAAGTCTCTATCAGATTTGTTGTATGCTTTTGATGCGTCATAGCCATAGCCTTGATCCTGATTGTCGCCGTGATCATCTTCATATATCTGGGCGTCGTCAACATAATCAACGGAGCCATCAGCGTCACCGGACTCGGCGTATTGAATAGTGGACTGGGAAGTGACAATTGGTTAGAGAACAAAACAAGCTACGCAGTGTTAAAGAAGCATCTTGCTTCGTTACATACCCGATGATAATCGAAATTGTACTGATCCACATCCTGTTGATCACCTTCGGCCATTCCTTGTTGGGCCAGGTATTGCTGCTCCTGCTGCTGTTTGCGTCTGGCCTCATCCTCTAAGCGTTTCTGTTGGGGTGAGATTGGGATGTTCATTTGCGGATGCATGGCCTGCACGATTGCGAGATAGCTATACATGAAGTTGCTGAGGAGAACTTGACTGAGAAGAGGTCGGCGGGGATTTGCCAGTTTGATGTGTGCCATTCGATAGATCGCACGCTCTTCCAGTAGAGGAAATCGCGTCCAGTTGTAATCAATATCGGGCTGGAGCGGCTTATAGATAGGCTCGTCGGGTACTTGCAGCGACGATGTCTTCTTACTGCTTCTCTCTTTTTCCTTCTCCTCCTTCTTCTTACCCCCACCGAATATCGAGGAAAATATATTACCGTCTTTCTCCTTCTTGGAATCACTCTTTCTTGTGCTCTCTTTGCGTCGCTCTTCTTGTAGCTTGTTATCCATCGAGTCTCGGTCGAGCACTATGCTTTCACGTCCCCTGACCGCAGTAGATTTATCAATTGATGATTGTAACACGTCCAGTCGGGCATTATCTTGGACCTTTTCTGTTGAAACCTTAGATTTGGACTTTTTCCCGTCGTCCTTCTTTTTATCTTCAGTAACACCCTTGAGCCATTTCCAAGCACCGCTCGACTTGGAAGAGAAGCTCGAGGCTTCGTCGTCCCTGTCTTTTTTTGACCTTTTCTCATTCTTTCGCTCTTCTGGGCCAAGAGTAGGAATAAATGTCAAAGCATCCGTTTTCGTATTGTTGCCACCTGGCAGCCCGGGATTCGATGTCAGACCCTCAGTCAAGGTTTGCGACTGCGCTGCAGATGGTTGAGACTTTGGCGTGTACTGTGCTTGTGGGGCTCTTTGGTATTGCTGATGTTGCTGACTTTGATGCTGGCGCTGTTGATATTGTTGTCCATAGGCTTGATGTGCGTGATTTACGCCCTGTTCGGTATTCTTGTGAAACGTATCATCGTCGCGTACAGACTCAGAGCTGGGGTCGGTTGAAGTTTGCCGCTGAGAAGACGACCTTTGAGGAAAGACGTCTTGCTTTATTGGTTCAGGATAATCGGAGGTAGTTGGCTGGTCTGGTGGAGGAATAGCTGAGCGCGAAGATGCTTCGCGTCCAAAAGAACTCCCCTCGTGGTTGGACTGGATATCGCTTCGAGCATCGGTGCTGGAGACTGTGCCCTCTAGTGCCGCGAGCGCTGCTGGGGATTCTTGCGCATACTTGTGCTGACGGCGCACGGAGCGATTAGGCCGTGAAAAGTTTTCTTGTACAGGCTCTGAATGAACTCGAGTTAAGCTGTGTCCAATAGGAGAGTCTGGAAGAGGCGGGCGTGCGGTAGGCAGAGTTTCACTACTCTGCTGACGGTTCATAGTGTTCTGAAAGGAGGGCCTCCTGTTGCTTCCGCGGACACTGTTTCCTTTGCGGTAAGTCGTGCGGGTTGATCTGCGAAGGCCCATCCCAGGAGCCATTGGTAAGATGGGCATATCGTCTTTGTTGTCACTCGATTCCGCATACTGAGCATGTGCCTCTTCAGAGAGCCTTTGTACGGCACCAGCTGGGTCCTTGACGAGTTCCTCGAGGCTAAGTTCACGGGAGTGGCTGCGATGCAACGATCTCTGTCTCTCCAGTCGTTCGGCCCCGTCCATATATCCTACTGCACCCAAGCCGCTGGAATTGTCGATTTGGTGAGAGAGCATGGACTTTCTCCGCCGCAGAGAACTTGCTCTGCTGTTTTCACCGTCGCTGTCTGCTGAGAGAAGACTGTCACCAGAGCGTCGCCGGATTGAGTTGACTCGTTTCTCGAGAAAAGATTTGAACTCGGAGGGAGCCAGCTCCGGATGAACCGCAGCTGGTACCCAGAGCAATCGTGAAGGATCATTCTCGTCGTCATCGCCAGACGGAGCAATAGCTGGAATTGAGGATAAGGTCACAGGCATATCTGGATCAATCCGGTTGCCGACGTCCATGGATAGGCGACGAAGTGCCTGTAAGTTGCTTAATTCCTGTGCGATATCGTTTGGATTGTCGATGTTGGTGAGAGGAAACTGCGAGCCAGAAGCATCCGCTTGGACATCTCTCAGTGAGACAGTGTTGGCTATTGGCGAGGGTTGCGATCGCTGGCCTCGCTCAAGGGAGCTTGATCGGTGTATTTGCGGAGAGGAATGCATACGTTGTGGCTTGGTTCGTTCAGATGCGGCAGATGTGTCGATAGAGGTGGCTGTGCGATCTGTCATGGATCGCATGGACAGCTCTTTGGGAGCGATTGGCGACGATGCAAGATGTGAGCTGTGCGGTCGATGTGATAGATGTTCTGGCAAGCCATTGTCGGCGTAACTTAGGGGCCGGCCACTGTCAGATATTAAGTCATCTTCATCACCATAAAGCGTGCCGATGGCTTCTGTGACGTGGTGGCTCGGATCAGATATCGAGAGCTGGGTTGAATGACCGCGTCTAGCATTAAATCTGTCGCCAAGTTCGCCATGCGGCCCGGGTGTCTAAACGCAAGGTCAGCAATGGAACCGGGTATTCAAGGCAGACCTAAAGAGTAGTTCTCGATTTGACGAAGATGACCCTCGGGACATCGAAATCGCGATCTTCAGCTCGCGCAATGTGCAGGAAGTAGAGCCAGACACATACCATCATCGCGGGCGACATGTTGGCCGAAGGCAAGGCCAGCCCGCCAGGTCACCCTTTCTGTCCCTGAACACGCACAATGGATTCGGATGCGGCTCGTATCCGTTGGATTTCTTCGAGAGCGATTGCTCAAAAGCGGTTGGCGCGCGACGAGCAGCGCTGACAGCGAAAACGAGGGGGTTCAAGAAACCCAGCGACTCCTGAGTGCGTTGACGATCATGTATGTTGCACGAGTCGTCGTTGTTTGGCGTCGAGGAGTTGTGGTGTCCAGACACAACGAGCTGGCAATAAATGATGAGGAGCGGATTCAGATCTCAGTTGAGCTTTTGCCTCTGTTACGGAGTTGACATGATGAAAGGACCTTAATGGTGCCGTTCGTCTATGCGGTTCTTTGAGGACTGTCCCATGGCCTGGTGGGCGGCCTTTAAGAAAGTCACCGGTACCTCAGCTCAGCCAATAATGTGCCAAAGAAACAAGGCAAGTTAGCAGCGCCATGACGGGCCCCACCAAGCATTATACAGGTACAGAGTTCATGGCGCTGGGCTGGCGGTGCCCACGGGTCGCATGCACGTAGCATTGAGAGGTACTAGTACTCGTACCATGAATTGATCCCCAATCGGCCCACATCACGTGCCCCTCTCTTAGTACCTAGAACTCAGCATTTAAATGTTTGCGATGCCTATGCCCTGTTTGATTCTCTCTACCCGTTTTTTCAATCAAGATGACAGTCGTTTTATGCAAGCTCGTCGTCACATACCCATCCTATGAAAAAGACAGGATCTTTGGTTGATTTCACTTCATGCGCCATGTCTTTTTTTGCCCGCATCGCGCTGCCGGCTGCTAAGTCTCCACTAACGGAATATGTAAGGCGATTTCCATAGGGCACATGGTCGCTATGCGGCGGCGTACTCCCACTGATTCGGTGCCAGGTAGTAGACAAGATGCCTACCTGGTACTAGTATGTACTATTCTTCGTGGCCTGGCTAAGGTGAGTCACTCCTCAAGAAATATCTGCGAGCACGATTTTTTTTTGGGTGGCGCTGATTAAAATTGTCTGAAGATCTCGACATCTCTAGAAGATTATTGGTTGGACGCCGTGTCTCCTGGTGAACACTATGTAATCTGCAGCTGCACCTTGGATAGACTTTGCGAGGAACCACACTGCTGCTGCATCCGTAGTGTAATGACGGTGTAATAGTACTCATCGATAGGCTTAAACCACATACTAGTTGGCCACGACCTTGATATTAAGAGAGCCCAACGTCAGGCCCTAGAACTCCTAAAACCTGCGAATGACGATAATATCTGCCTAGGGAGGCCACGAGCTGCTTAGTTCTTGATTGTTAGTAGATGCCTGCTGACTGAGATAGCATAGCTTGTCTGATCACGGCAACCTCACATGTGAGATAGCTTACGGTCCGCACTGTGGCATGTTTATTGAGGCGGGCATAGGCTGTTACGCACAAGGCCTTCCAGGTTACTCATCCAGACGCCCCCCGCCGGGCCTCCTAGAACAATCCGTACGACGTCACAGTGAAAATTCAAAACAGAATTATCTAGGGAAAAACAAGGAGCGAGACAGTACGACACGTCTATCGGCCTTGATTTAATAAATTTACAGTAGCATAACTCTAGGCATGCGCAGGCAGCTCAAGTACATACCACTACCTCCTACTAGGTACTATTAGTAGTAGGTTGTATGTACTTGACACTATCTTGCACTGTACAGAAGGTAAGTACAGGTAAGGTACAGTAGGGAGGTGCCTGTCTACAGAGGGACAGTAGTACCTGCTAGTACTTAAGGTCCTGTACCTCTTCTAATACCCACAGCATATGTACGATGTGGTCCTTCATTTCTTCCGCTGCGCGTCTGTGTAGGGTCAACTCCTTCGCGCAGGTAGCCAGAGGTGAGTTCCCGAAGCTAAATAAAACTACAATGAAAAGTTGAAATAAATAATAATAATGAGAACCTGATATCTACCTGCAAGCCTGAGAGGCCCGAACCGAAACCCAATTCTCGTTCACAAATTCTAAATACGTCTTGCAGGCACTTACTGTTAGGTAGCACTTGTAGCACTTGTAGTTACCTCGCTACCTGTACCGATTTCACTCGCCCGTCCCCTTCTTACCTAAAATCCTTGTACTTCTTTCTGGCACTAATAAAATCGCGGCGCGGCGCAACGCCAGCAATCCTTCTTCGCCTCATCTAATTTTCCAAGTCTGATTACACTTTCTTCTTCTTTTCCCTCTTCGGCCGCGCGCGCACCTTTTTCCTATCGCCGCATCACCTCCAACTCGAATCGACCAGCGACTTCGACCCTCACGACTCTGAGTGCCCTGAACCTGTTGTGATAGAATGGCCGCGGTGAGTGTTTGCTCCTCTCCCCTATCTCGGTTGTGCTGCAGGCGTTGTACATGTTGGACGTCGCCAGTGCGCGCGTCTTGTTGCCAGCTGGCTGCACGCAACGAAATGCGAAGCAAACGAAGCCGCCGGTAATCCCATATTCGACCCTGCATGCCCGCCCTTTTTTTTCACGTCTGCTGGTTTCCTCCACTTCTACACCTTTCGCTGCATGGCATTTGCGATCCTGCCATGGCCCGACCGACGCTCTATAGTCCGCCATTGGTGGCAGACTCGAATCAAGCATTCATGCACTGGGCCCGACGATGTTCACAAACCCTCATGACTGACTCTGTGCAGCCTAGGACATACAGCAACCAGGCCTACCTGCAAAACGGCGGCGCCCCTCCGCCCGGAGCTGCTCCTCTACTGCCAAACCAGGGCCGCGTCGTTCAGAATGGTCCCATCCGAATTCTGTGCATCGCTGACGTTCGAGGTGAGAGCGGGCTTGGTATCTTCAACCTTGAGCACTGGTTTTATGACTAATCGATACCAAGGAAATCTGCGATCACTCAACGAACTCGCCAAGCAGGCTCGCGCCAACTACATCATTCATACTGGTGATTTTGGCTTCTACGATGATACATCACTTGACAGGATCGTTGAAAAGACGCTGAGACATGTCGCCCAATACTCTCCCCTCATCACGGAGCCCGTGAAGAAGGCGATACAGCAAGGTGGCCCCGGCCCTATAAAGTCACGCTTCTCTGCCAGTGATCTGCCTTTGTCTGAGCTTCCGCTGCTCCTCAGCGGTGAAGTCAAGCTAGATGTCCCTGTGCACACCGTATGGGGTGCTTGCGAAGATGTCCGCGTTCTCGAAAAGTTCCGATCGTCCGAGTACAAGGTCCACAACCTTCACATCATCGATGAGGCTCGTTCCATGCTACTAGAGATTGGCGGTGTGAAACTGCGTCTGCTTGGCTTGGGCGGCGCCGTTGTCATGCACAAGTTGTTTGACAACGGCGAGGGCCGAACCACGATTGCCGGCGGCCAGGGTACGATGTGGACGACTCTCCTCCAGATGGGCGAACTGGTGGATACTGCTCACCGTGTTTATGATCCAACCGAGACCCGCGTCTTCATCACCCACGCTTCTCCCGCCCGTGAAGGAATCCTCAACCAGCTATCTGTGGCCCTCAAGGCTGACTTCTCCATCTCTGCTGGACTACACTTTCGCTATGGGAGCTCCTACAACGAATTCAGCGTCAACCCAACGCTGGATCACTACCGCGGCAAGCTTGCTGCCTCCAAGGCCTCTTTTAGTGATGTTTGGGAAACTGTCAAGGGAGAAGTCGAGCCGGCGATTGCGCAGAACGAGGCTCAACAGAATCTTCTCAAAAACGCTCTTCAGATTGTTGAGAAGATGCCTACCACTGCCGCCGGAGGAAATCCATTCGGCGGCCCGGTCGGGGGTCATGCTGCCCTGGGACAGGTTGATGAAAGCGCCTTCAAGAACATGTGGAACTTCAATTTGGCTGATGCCGCCTTTGGTTACCTCGTTCTCGAGATCCAGGACGGTCGCATCGGTACAGAGATGCGCGCTCAAGGCTTCAACTTCTCCCATAGAGGTGCTAAGCAACAGTCCGGCGCTCCGGTCACCGCACCCGTCACCTCAACGGCTGTCAGCGCCCCGACACCGCCTCCCGCCGCAGCAGCGCCGACCTCTCGCCCTGCTCCAAGTCAGCAAGGCGGCAAAGCTCCTGTACCCGCGAAGCCTGCGACACCCCAGCCGAACCATGGGAATGGCAACACTGTCAGCAAGGAGGCTGACAAGACCCCAGCTCCTACTCATGCGGTGACCGATCAGATTACGTCTCCAGCTCCGGCACCGAAGATGGCAGCCTCGGAGATAATTGGCTTATTTGTCATGAACATCGGCACTGAGGAGCAATGCCGTGACCTTTTCAAGGACGAAGACAAGGCTAAGATCGTCAAGGTTGATAGGTGGGGCAACTCCAACAAGGTCGTCCATTTCAAGAGCACAATGGACCGCGACACGGCCTTGGATAATTTGCCCGAATCAGTCAAGACGCGCACTTCCGAGGACCGTAGTAAGCCTCTCGTCAAAATTTTCCAGCCTCGTGAAAACAAGGGCGGCGGTCGCGGCGGTGCTGGAAACTGGGGCGCTAGTGGTCGCGGCGGCGCAAGCGCCAGCGGATACCGAAGCGCTGGAGGAGCCAGTGACTCCGAAAGCAATATCCGAGGTGGACGCGGCGGACGCGGCGGGCGCGGTGGCCGCGGTGGCGATCGTGGCCGAGGCGGCCGTGGCCGGGGGGCCAAAGGCGACGCAAGCACAGCTTCGCCGGCCCCTGCTGCTGCAGAATAAAGCAGTGTGAATTATATACCTCGCCCAGCGGGAGAATCAAAAAGGAAGAATCTAATTTGGCGCGAGGGCGGCGGCAGGATTTTGCCGTACAGCTGGTGCAGTGCTTTACTACTACTACTACTGGTCATGTAGGGAGAAGAAAAAAAAAATAGGATGGTTTTTGCAGGTACTTTGTACTTGGAAATAGGCCACGCACTTTGTTTTCTCCTCGGTGGGCATTGGCGGTTTACCTTAATTTTTTTTTCTTTCAAAAACTTGTGTGGAGTTAAGCCCAGGAGATTCGTTTTGTTTAAAAGAGAGAGATGTGCGGAAATGATATCCATTTGCTGTATAGAAAACGTACCGTGAGCAAGCTTCATTTTGCTTCTTTGATGCCTATCCGTATTGCCTACTTTTCTTTACCTGTTCTACATATCCTACAAGGGTAGAGGAGCCATGTAGTTGTCTCAACAGCTCAGTCGGGCTGCGTAAACTTCCTGGCGCGCCTGCTAGACGAATGATGGTATATTATTCAAGAGGTCTGATGCCCTTGTGAATGGCGGCGACCCCACCGGTAAGATTCTCGAAGCCGTCGCCGGCAACTTCGAAGCCGGCGGCGACAATCATATCACGGAATTCCTCCTGGGTCGGGAAGCGCTCGATGCTCTCGACAAGATACTGGTAGCTGTCGCGGTCGGCAGCGACGAGCTGACCGATGAGAGGGATGGCGGAGAAGGACCAGCGCTTGTAGACAGCGTTGAGTAGCGGGTTGCCGACTTTGGAGAACTCCATGCAGGCAAAGACACCGCCAGGCTTGAGCACACGACGGGCCTCGCGCAGCGCGGCGGGCATGTCGGTGAAGTTGCGGATACCGAAAGCGACGGTGTAGAGGTCGAGAGACGAGTCGGGAATGACCGTCGGAGGAAGGCTCTCGGCGTTGGCCTCGAGGAAGGAAAGGCCGGCCTGGTGCGAGGCTGGTAGCTCGAGTGAGCGCTGACGGCCAACGTCAAGCATGGCTGGGTTGATGTCGGAAATTGTGACGTGAATATTGGGATTGGCGTTTTGGGTATGGGCATGTTGCAGCATGCGGAAGGCGATGTCGCCGGTGCCGCCAGCGACATCGAGGATCTTCTGAGGACGGCCGAGAGGTATTGTAGCGCCGGGGTTCAGTGAGGAAACGAAATAGTCTCTACAGGTTGTGCGAAGGAAAAAGCAGTCTCGAGTTAGCCGTAGGTCCTGGAGGGCAGCAGAGAGGGAACCACCTACTTCCACAGACGATGCACGCCAAACGACATGAGATCATTCATCTTGTCGTATGAATCGGCGACACTTGTGAAGACGCCAGCTACCCGCCCGGCTTTCTCTTCCTCCTTAACCGTCTCGTATCCAAAATGCGTTGTGCGACCATCTTGCTGGGTGCTGTTGTTGTGGAATTGTATGGCAGACGTGCTAATCTGGCGCGAGGCGGCTTTGGCTCGTACAGCGCGCGGTATCGAGGCTGCACATATTCTCAGACTGTGCCTTGATGCCATTGTGTTGAATGTGAAGTGCTGAGGCCCTGGGTCGCGGTGGGCTAACGACGAGCAAAAGGCGATATATGATGAACAGTATGAATTTTCGGGGTTCGTAGTTGATAGGCTTGGGCTGATGGCTCCACCACCACGGATATTAGCGGCCGATCCAGCTATTATTGCATGGTAGTAAACTGCAGAGGGCCGCTCACACTGCTCCTTCTTTTACTTTATGGGTTTCTCTCTTGTTCGTCACCGCGGCAATGTCAAGTAACTTCCAGAGAGAGCCAGTACGAATCGGCTGTGCTAGTTATTGCCCGCCCTGTTTAAACCCTCGGCATCAGGGTCCCTCGTGTTGGATGCTCCAGCCTCGTCCGACTGCGCGTTGGCTCTGACAACCTTGCCAATACTTTGAAGACGAGAGCGTAGCAGGAACGTCATGAGTATTCCAAAAACAAGGACGATCAAGATAGTGACGACCAGACCTGTTTTGGCGCTGGTCATTGTTGCACGCCCGAGGTGGATAGGTACTAGTTACGTGGTGGGTGTTGGCTCCGAGGGCGCCTGTCGATTGCACAGCTTGAGAATGTGTTGCGTTGGTACCTAGAGAGCAAATCCATCTCTTGGATCTGGTAGATATATGAAGCATTGTAACGCGTTTGAGAGATCGCGTCGTTTCCTTTTGGAGTGAATTTGCTGTCGACGGCACTTGTCAGCTGGCAACGCAACAGGCACCTGGTCAGAGAATCGTCTGCCAGCAAACGCTTAGTACTGTAAGTGATGATATGGAGGAAACAGTTCACAGATATACATGAGAATGGAATGATTAGCATTGAAAAGGCCGGATAACCCAGCCTTGATTAACAAATTTTGCACACGCTTTGTAATTAATTGGTTGCAGACTTGATTGGCTGTTAGCTTGTTTGCGCCTATATATATACCTGGGCCACGGTTCCGGCGACGGTTGGGGTAGCGCCACGGTTTGGGTCGGCTCAAGTGGCGTCGCCCGGCTCGCTCTGCTTCGGCTTGCCCACGCTCGAGCCAAACCTCAACTTCCAACAACCCGGACCGACCCAACCAAACTGTTTCCCCGGATTTTGCTTCGCCCTTTTCAAGCCATCTACCATTCTTCCCTCCAATACCATTTGCATTGCCATCTTATCTTCACTCTCCTACGTGCACACCGAGCCATGAAGGCTCGTTTGCTTCAAACTCCACGGCTGAGTAGAGCCACTCCAGCCGTGCCTTCCAGGCCGTCTCCTTTCGCTGCAGTCACGGCGAGGCGCGCCGCCAGCAATCTCTCACAGCGTCCGAACTCAGAGTTCATCTCATTTCCTGGAGCCCTCAAGAGTGCTTTCACGCACACGCTCAAATACGAGAACCCGGAATCGTACAAGCCTCTCCCTACGTACCGAGTGGTGGACCAGCACGGCGCTATTGTTGACGGCACCTTCACCCCCGATGTCTCCGAGCAGCAGATTGTCAAGCTATACACAGACATGCTCTTCATATCCATCATGGATCTCATCATGTTCGACGCTCAAAGACAAGGCCGCATTAGCTTCTACATGGTCAGTGCCGGGGAGGAGGCTGTGAGTGTCGGAGTGTCAAGTGCGTTGGACCCTAGCGATGTTGTTTTCACGCAGTATCGTGAACAGGGCCTGTTTAGGGAGAGGGGCTTCACTACTAAAGAGTTCATGTCACAATTATTCGCCAACAGGAATGACCCCGGCAAGGGAAGAAACATGCCCATTCATTACGGCAGCAAGACACTGAACGTGGTACGTGGTCTTCTACAGCGCAGGGCTTGGCCCATGTCATACTAAAGGCATCGTAGCATACGGTTTCGTCGCCGCTAGCGACACAAATTCCTCACGCTTCTGGTGCAGGGTACGCGCTAAAACTTCAGAAAATGCAAAATCCCGAGACCAAGGCCCGAGTTTCTGTTTGCTTTTTCGGCGACGGCGCTGCCAGTGAGGGCGACTTTCACGCCGCTTTGAACATTGCTGCTACCAAAGCGTGCCCGGTCCTTTTCGTTTGTCGAAACAACGGATACGCAATCTCGACCCCTACGCTGGATCAGTACCGCGGTGACGGCATCGCAAGCCGTGGAATTGGATATGGCATTGAAACCATTCGTGTTGACGGCAATGACATCTGGGCGGTTCGCGAGGCTACTAAGAAGGCGAGGGAGCTTGCTCTCCAAGATGGCGGGAAACCCGTTCTCATCGAAGCCATGACGTATCGCGTGTCGCATCATAGCACATCGGACGATTCATTTGCCTATCGCGCACGTGTTGAGGTTGAAGATTGGAAGAGACGCGACAATCCCATCACTCGTCTGCGCAAATGGATGGAAAGCAAGGGCTACTGGGACGATGCGAAGGAAAAGGAAGCCAGAGACTCTCTGCGCAAAGAGGTGCTGAGAGAGTTTAGCGCAGCAGAGAAGGAGAAGAAACCTGCCATCAACACCATGTTTGAAGATGTGTATACGGAGCTGACACCAGCTCTGAAGGCACAGATGCAGGAACTGAGGGAGTTGATTGACAAGTATCCGGAGGAATATGATGTTAGCGATTATGAAGGGGGAAAAGACTCCCTGAAGCAATGATTTGATGAAATTGAGATGTGGAATACAGAGAAGACGGAAAAGCAGAGACGCAAGTCAATTATGAGGGCAACTGGTGACTTCAAGTCCAGGCAAGCGGCGAGATTAGATCAGTTGCCAATTAGACGCACACAAATCATGGATTTGGAAATGATGGGGTTAATTCTTTTCGAAGCTGCTCATATAATTTGTCCTGTATTTTCCTGAGTGAAGAGTTGGCAATTGATAAAGTATCGCCAACGACACAATTATTAGTCAAGGTAGGTAGGTACATATGTACACAGGTACGTGTGTACACACCTGTTGGTTGCTGATACGTTGGGTAGCTACGGCATGCACGAATGTACAGTACAGTACCCCGGCTCGCAAGCCCAAATTCCCATGACCACAGAACAAGGGGAGGGGGTCCATGTCCGAGCATTCCTCCTCCCAATCCCACTTATCACGCTGATCATCGTGCTGCACTCCCAATGCTGACCTGCATCAACCTTCTTCTCCTCGAGGAACCCCGCCTTTCGCCACGGCCATGGCGTTGAAGCGCAGAGATGCGATTCTCGCCCTCGCCGCGGCCTGCCTCGCCTGGGCCTGCGCCGTCAGCTGGTTCAGCGCCCTCCGATGGGCAGGCTACGCCTTCGCCGGCGGGCTCCTCTCCGGCCTCGCCACCCTCGTCGGCGCTGTCCTGCTGGTCGCGCGCAGACCGGTCGACCGCCGGCCGCGACCCCGAGCCGCCCTCTTCCTCGGCCCGCAGCGGTGGCGCGACGAGGTCGCCGCCTTGCGTCGCCGCCAGACGTACCATCGTGCCCCGCTCGGCCTGCCGTCGCAGCGCGTGGCCATGGCGGTGGACAACCTGCTGAACCTGGTCCTGCGCGACTTTGTCAAGGTGTGGTACGCAAACATCAGTCCGGACCCCGAGTTCCCCGATCAGATCGACCGCGCCATCCGCTCCGCCATCACGAGCTTGCTCGAGTGTCTCGGCGACAAGGACCTGGTCGAGCTTGTCATCAGCAGAATCGTTCCCATCCTGACGACGCACTTTCACGACTTCTACGAGGCCGAGCGCTCGATTCGAGGCAAGAAGCTCAACAAGTCGGTCACCGAGTCGGAGGAGTTGGACCTCGCCATCGCTGCCAAGTACAATGACGGAAAGCTGCACCCGGCTGCTTCCCTGTCATTCCCCGACACAAAGATGATCCAGCAAGACTACCTGCGCGGTCTTGTGTCCCGAGTGCTGCCCAAGGTCTTGCCTCGAAGCATGCTCTCTAGTCGAGCCGTGTTCAGCATCATCAGAGAGGTTGTCAGTTGTGCTGTGTTTTCGCCCGTCATGCAGCTCGTCGCGGACCCCGACATGTGGAACCAGATCATGGAGAATATGGGCCGTTCCATGCTGCAAGACCGCTCAACGGTTCGAAAACTTAGGGCTGCTCTCGATCAGCATGCCTTGCCGGCGCCCCAGACTATCAAGGCGCCGCCGGCCCCTCGGCTGTCTCCAGGTGACAGCGAACGCAGGTTCGAGAGGTTTATACGCGCAATCAGGAAAGTCAACAATCTCTCCGACGCCCGCCGATTTCGCAACGAGGTCGCTAGTCAGCTGAAGCGCGACTCGCTCGAAGAGAACTCCGATCACGTATACCTGCGACGGCTCGAGATGGGGAAACAACTGCTCGATAAGCAGGTAGCACAACTTGCTACAGGCGGTGACCGAGCTGCACCGGCGCCCGGATCAGTCGCGCCGGCACTGATGGCGCCAGAGCCGGCCCAGCCTTCACGATTGGAGCACGCGGGACTGGTTGAGCTTCTGCGCGACTCTTCTGGTCTTTCTTACTTCATGGAGTTCATGGACAGGCAGAAGATGATGACCCTTGTACAGTTCTGGCTGGTGGTGGATGGAATCAGAAACCCTCTTGAAGAGGACGGACCTGATGAGGAGAGACTGCCGTCTAACTTGCCCATGTGGACCGACTCGGATCGAATGGATCTACGGCAGATTGAGCAAGCATATCTCTCCAAGCCGGAGCTAAACGTTCCTGATACTTCCCTGCTTCATGTTAAAGAATTCTTGCAAGCGGGTAAAGCCGCGACGCCGGTGCAATACTACAAAGCGCGGCGGTCCGTTCTACAGACGCAGAGTATGGCCCTAACTACAATGAAGAACCAATATTTCCAGGCGTTCAAAAAGTCCGATCTCTACTACAAGTGTCTGGCCTCGCAGGAATCAAGCGCTGCCCTGCAACCAACTGCCATGGCTCTCTCAACGTCAGACACGGGAATGCCGCGTCAGACGATGGGTGATGGATCCCACAGTAAAACTTCGAAATCGAAGGGCTTTGCCCGATTGAACCCCATTGTACGCCGGGCGGGCTCATCCTCCGATCTTACTTCTAATGGGGCCGAGACTGAGACGACGGATCCGCTGGCGGCTTCGCGAAGATCCCTGGATGACAATTTCGCAAGTGTGGTGTTTGATGACGATGATGGGGAGTATGAAAACATGGTTGATTCAAATCCCAACATTGGTCCAGGGAACTCCAAAGCAAGGCCAGATACGCAAGCTGTGCAAGCAGTGGAAAAGGCACTGAACAACATCATGGAGGATGATCGGCCCCAAACGGCGGCAGATCTACGAGCGTCACTTTTCACCAACGATGATGGTCTCGGAAGCGGCTCAGGTGGTCTCTTCGGCGATGATGAAGACTCGAACAGGCCGTCCTTAGATGGTGGACGCCCTGCAGCAGGTAGAGATGAGAAACCAAGCCTCTCCTCTCTTGGGCTAGTCAGTGCAGCGTCCAGAATTGGCGTTTTCGTTGACGACGACCTATTTGGAGACGAAGACAAGCGTCTGTCCGACGAGAGAGACGACGTGGTCGATGATGACCACGACGAGGACGAGGACGAGGTCCATGCAGCCGCCCCCGGCGACCTGGGTCTCGCGGAAGCCATCGCCGTGTTGAGCAATGAGATTAACCACTTGGTGGCTCAGGAAGCCATAGTCGACTCTTTGACGCGAAAAGCAGAGCTGACGAACAATACCGCTGAGCTTCGCATCCTATCAAAGTCAAAGGCCAGTCTACAGCGGGAGATACGGCGCAAGGAACTGCAACGGCAGCAGTACGTCGTGCAAGAAAGCGACAACAGTCTCTACGGCCGCTCCACCGTCAAGATCAAGTCTATCCAGGTTGGTCGGGAGACGGACGGCAGAGAATTCGCGCTGTACGTTATTGAGGTTCAGCGCGATGCAGGCGAACAGATGCCCGCCGCGTCGTGGGTGGTCGCCCGCCGGTACAGCGAGTTTCACGATTTACATCAAAGACTGCGATCAAGGCACCCGTCTGTGAGGAACCTCGACTTTCCGGGGCGGAGGGTGGTGATGAAATTCCAAAGCGAGTTTCTGCGCAAGAGGCGAGTTGCACTGGAGAGATATCTGAAAGAGCTCCTGCTTCTGCCGGAGGTCTGCCGGAGCCGTGATCTACGTGCATTCTTGTCGGAGAGCGCCATCGCCCAGGGGGAGAACTTGCTGGACCGGGAGGATAGAAAAGACCTTGTAAGCCGGCTGTACGACTCAGTCACCGACGGCATGGAGGACATCTTGGGCAACATTCCCGTCTTGGACCAAATCTCGGTCGCAGGCCAGAACTTGATTGCCGCCGCAACCAGCCAGCTCAACTCGGTGCCGCTCCACGTGGACGAGGACCTCTTCCCGGCTGCCGAGGCGGAAGCCGAGTTGGATGCATTCGAGAGCAGGGAGGCGGAGCCATTCATCAAGCCGATATGCGACATATTTCTGGAGGTGTTTGAGCTGAATCGCGGCAACAACTGGCTGCGAGGCAGAGCGGTTGTGGTGGTGCTGCAGCAGCTGCTCGGAGGCACGATTGAGCGCAAGGTTCGCGAGAACTTCAAGACGCTGATGCAGGAAGAGTCACTGCTGCGGTACATTGCACTTTTACGGGACAATTTGTGGCCGCAAGGGCAGCTGGTCCGAGACAGGAAGCCGCGGAGCGCGGTAGAGAAGAGGAGGACGAGGACAGAGGCAAGCCTGATGCTGGCGACACTGCTGCCTGACCTGGCGGGCAGTGTGGTTGGGCGAGTAAATGCGCAGGCGGCGAGCCGGCGGCTATTTGCAACGTTTAACAACTCGAGACTCAAGTAGGTTGATCCACGCTTTTTCCTCTCCGCCCCCTTTCCCCCCCCCCCCTTTTTTTTTTCTATTCACCGCTATACTTTACTCGCGACATTGTCGTGGCTTTCATGTAAAGAAGGCTGGTACAATGCGAGGGATTTGGCTAACCGAGAAGATGTTTACAGCGCACACTTGGCATTTACAATCCTGGATGAAATTATTACAGTAATATTTGATGACGATTCGTAATGGAATGGGACATGTGCCCGGACGAGGAGAACGAGGCAATCAATAATGACGAGAACAGGCCCGGTCCGGTGTCTCATCGAGTCTGTCTGTGGGTTGAGGTGAAGTCGGTGAGCGGGGAGGCTGGGCGGATGGCTGGGTCCACCTCGAGATACCTGTGAGCAGGACTGACTATCGGAGTGAATAATATTAATGATGAATGACGTTTTGATGCGATATGCGGGAGGGAGTGAGGGAGTGAGGGAGTGAGAGAGAAAAACAACCTGGTTAGGCGTGTTGTGACACTCTTTGCGAGCTGATGAGCGTAGTTGGGTTGGGCCGTATTGTGATGGCAGGCAGGCAAACGTCAACAATCACTCACGGCTGTGCGGTTCCAGCGTAAGAAGGCCGCTGTAAAGGGGCTGCTCTACACCGTGAGTAGGAGGGGTGGTGATGGATGGGTGTGGGTGGGTGGCTAAGAGCCTGACCTGGAACACCAACCTTGACGTGTCGTGAATGTCACATTGGGGACAGAAGAGGAGAAGAATGACTTGTAGGAATGGTGACATCCAGAGCAACCGGGCTGGTACCTTTTTCTCTCCACCTTGGCTGCCGATACTTGCTGTGGACAGTTATGGGGGGAGGGGAGGAGAGACAGAGACGCCAAAAGACATGGCCTCGCTTTACCGGGTAATGTAGCAATCAACTCTGGCCATATCTTCTGAAAATTCTCCTGACGGCGTTCCGCCCGATCTCGCTCCTTGGCTGTGCCAGATTTTCACAGCCTCCTCGATAAAAAAAAAGGCTTGTAGCCTGGGCAGGCAGGCAAGGCAATACTACTAAGGTACCAAGGCACCCAATAGCAACAAGCAAAAGCAGGCGGCTGCTACAGTGGCACTCTCGACGCGCAGCACCTCCCCCTCCCCTCCCATCTTCCGGCCCCCAAAAGCAAGCCAACCCGAGCGCAGGACGACGCAACCTCCCTCCCTTTCCCTCCTTCCACCTCTCTCTGCTCTGCATCTTGCTGCCGCTCACACCCTATCCGGATACACGGGGGCACCCAAGACGAAGAAACAGGCCAACAAAAAAAAAAAAGAAGGAAAAAAAAAGAAGGAAAAAAAAGGAAAAAATTCCTATTCATCCTATCCCCCCCCAAAAAAAACTGACCAGCCGCCCCCCCCCCCATCTTCTTCTTCTTGCCGCCTCTAAAGGAAGGGGACAAAAAAAGGCTGCCTGCGCGAAACAGTTTGAAAGCATGTGTGTCGTGCTTTGCGGCGCTGATCTGTCTATCCCTTGCTGTTTCTTTACCCAGCCAGCTGGATAGGATTTTGCGTCGATACTAGCCACAAACATACATAAAGGTTTTTTTTTCCTCTTCCAATCTCCGCTACCCACTGACGTAAATGAGAGGATCGAAGGAAGGTAAAGACGAGATGACAGTCCGGAGAGATTCTTGGTTAAATTAGCTTCCGTCTCGACGGTAGGCGGCGCTCGCCTGCCACCCGCGATCAGCAACCACGACAACCAAGAGAGACTTTGTGGCTTTCGCAGGTAGCTGACTCTTCTTGTTCGTCTATCATGGACAGAGAGAAGAGAGGGGGGAATAAAGGTGAGGGAGGGGGAGAGCTAGTGGGTGGTGGTCGAGGGGGAAAGGTCCTCTTCCTACGCTGTATGCGCTTATGAGAGAGAGAATGGCTAGAAAGCACAGAAACCGATGGCATCATTTGGTAGCGCTGAGTGACGGTCATGGCAGCAGCAGCATAGGTACAACGCTGTGCAGTCCCACCCTCTCTACTTGCTTCTCGCCTCTCTTCTCGCCTCTCCTCTCCTCTCCTTCTCCCCTCTCCATTCTCCGCTTCAGGAGGGGGACGCAGGGTACGAGAGAGAGAGAGACTTTTGGGGGCCTGTCTCGAAGCCAGGATGTGTCCCCTCTTTTCCCCCTTGTTCGAAATTTCCCATTGCCCACTCACACCTCTTTTTCTTGTTTCCCTTTCTTATAATTATTGTAGCATGTATGATGCATTCGGTCGCCGCGCGCGCCATCTCAGCCCGATGAGCCTACGGCTGCTAGGTGTACATGAACCATTGTCCTCCCTGTTGATACTTTTCTGCCAGGAGCCAGGATCGATGGCAGAAGCCAATGTAGAAAAATAAATGTGGATAGGCAGCATGCGTTGCCGTCTCCTCGGAGGGCTCTCGTCCGGTGGCGTCTGTGTTGGGCAAAGTAACCAAGTGTGTTCTACCCTCCATGACCATGACGAGTGACGGTGAGGAGACGGAAGAGAGAGGGAAAAAATCCTTCACCGGAATCACATTTCGGAGCCAACTGTGTCGCCAAAAAGCAAGATTCGTGTCAACTATTACCTCGGCTAGTTACTCTATTGTCAACTTTCGACACGAGAGAAGGCTCTATTTCTCTTTCGAATTCATACACCCTATCACCTAGCATCGTGACTCGGCTTCTCTAGCTTCGTGTATCATCACGATCTTCTGATCAATACGGTGGACGGTGAAGTTCGGGGAATCCGATCGTCGTTGTTGCGTCTTGATATCTGCGACTTGAGACTCTGCTCGCTCATTAGCACCTGCGATACCTCTTGGCAGCATCTCACAATGAGCTGTCCATTCTTTGTACGCCGGAAACATTGCAACAAAAGTAATAGAGGCCAAGCCGGTCGGTGTGCTTGGTCAAGGAGGGTGGCAAAGAGGCCGTGGCGGGCGCAACATGACGGCCGCGATGATGATTCGAGTCACTCACACCAGAATCAAGGAAGGAAAAAAAAAATTTGCGCGATATTCTTCCTCTCTTGATTTTATCTATCTATTTATTCATTTAATCATTTAATCATTTATTCATTTTGTCTTCTTTCGAGTGGGCCAGCATGGTCTGGCCCAGTATAACCCTCCCTGTCCCATGCGTGTTACTCGATTTATTTATTTGTTTTTCTACTGCTTCACGCGACAGTTGTACAGTTCTAAAATGTACAGTACGTTTGTATTTTTTGCCTGACTGGCATACGGTACATATTGAGACTTTGGGTGCCTGGCCCTCCGGGATCGAGAGCCCTCTCCGCCCCCCTTCCCCAACCCATTCGTTTTGTGGTACGATATCTCCGTCATTTCCTAGACACGAAAGCAGACAAAGGCTGCAGTCTTCGAGGCTTTCTACTGAAAGGGGGTATTGCAAACAGCCCAGTGCTGCAGGGGCTGCGTGCGGTAGCCTGGTGGATGCAGAGCGTGCGTGCCAGAGAGAGGGTGGGTGGATGGATGGATAGGTATCCGTATTTACAGGCTTCAACATGGGGAGGGAGGCCCTGGAGAAGATGCCAGAACGGGCCTACTGCTACCCTCGTTACGGTCGGTTCACAATCATCCATCTCACTGCGAGGAGATATTTTGAAATGGAAGGATGCAGAGTCCAGTACAGTCCTCCCCCATGACGGCCAATGTATCCTCGTCGCGGTACTTCACGGTGTAGTAGGCTTTTGTACTCCTTGCCAGTTCCAGAACGCGATCTATCGTCTTGCCAAGTGTTGAACAAGAAGCACCGTCCTACTGTAAATGACTGATATCTCTACGCGTCCTTCCTTCGTCCCCCCCCCTTCAGCACTTGCGGTTGCGCTCTCGTTGTGAACCCGTGAGCTGCAACCGCCATAACAAACTCGCTCGACACCAAAACTTCACGCATGCCCTGCGCCGGGTGAAGATTATTAGCCAAGCTCGAATGCATATTACGCTCGGCACGCAAGAGCGAAGCTCGTCACAGTCAGAAACAAGTTCAAGTGTGAGCTTCGCCTAGATAACAGATAAAGATTGGATTAAAAGACTCTATAACAAACTTGACCGTGTAATATTACAAGTCCAGTTAGTGGCTGAACTGGCACAGGGTGAGCTTTGTCCAGGGGGGGTGGGATAGGGGCGTCGAGACAGCAGTCTGGGTGGTGTCTCATGGATTGCAGGTCACCCCCCATTAGCACTCTTCATTGTAGGAGCGATGACTGGCCGGGATGTCCTGGTGGGTGGTGATCAATGGCTTCCTCCATCTCTTTATCGCCAAGGTTTTGCTAATGCGGAACAAGAGAGCCTCCATCTTTCCATAGTGTTGCTTTTGGGCCGAGGGAGAGTAGCAAAGGATGTGCTTCGTTTCAACTCGGGATGAGACGACGCATCAAAGTGACAACACAGTGAAGCAAGATCCATCTACCATCATCTAAAGACTCTCTTTCAATACCGACAAGGCAGAGACAGCTTGTCTTTGTAGCAGGGCTCCGCTGTGGCCGGAAGCAATTAGAGGCGGCGCCCAGGGTGCTCTACCTAATTTTTTCTTTTTCCTCCCGCGTTTGAGGGCCGCAACCATGAGGGGCTCAAGAAGAACAAGCATCAGTATACCGTAACAAACACATAATCATCATCAAAATGAAATGACGCGAGGAAAAGAGATGTGTCAGAGAGCACATTGTGTCCCTCTTGGCGCTCACAGCATTTAGAGTGGTATCGCGCCGACGAATATGTTTTTATTGCTACAAATTAGTCCTGATTATAAAATACTTTGCACAACAACACCTATCGGCCGTAAAGGATCGGCATTCAGAATAAATCGTGACAAGAAAGAAAAAAAAAAAGGCCTCTCCGCTGTTGTGGAATGTGGACTGACTTTTTCTGGTGTGCGGGGAGGGGAAGAGGACTGGTGAATCGGCAACAATAAGCCCTGCTTTTTTTTTTTAACTTTATGTAGCTTTGACGGCACACAGTACTCTATATTATCCTTGGACAGTTAGACGAGCTGGCAGTCCGTGGTGACGCTCAGCTGAAGTAGAACAAGGATGGCGAGGCAGAGCAGACGTGGCAAGAGGGAGTGAGTCTAGATATCGGCAATGAGTGGGTAGACGGTGGACTCAACAAAGTGGAAAAGGCGGAGTTACAGCAGGTACAGTACAGTACATCAGTGAACCGTCAACTTGAGAAACAGTCCACAAGAGTGAGAATCCGCCGGCAGCGAGAGTCACGGAGAATGTTTGCCCCCCACGGGAAGCCCAGGTGGCTTTGAAGTTCCCTCTGCTGACGTCTCAGAGGGCGGCGAGAGCCCGAACCGTCCTCTGGCGGCTCTGTCGAGAGGGCCGGACAAGAGCTGAATCGGAACTTCCAGAGGCTACCTCGACAGGCTGTAGAATGACGCAAAGGGCAAGCTCGGCAATAGCATGTAGCGGCAGCCGGAGGGTGTCATCCCCTGGACCGAATCCCCCCCCTCCCCCAAAAAGAGAGGAGAGGAAAAGAGCCCAGCGACGCCGGATCGACGGCGTAGAACTCCCCTGTAGCTCTCCCCCATAACAGTATTTCCCTACCGTGGCGATGTGACTTCTCTCGGGAAGCCAACGCAGCACGCAGAGTAGCACACCGTGTGTTCTCCTGGCGCTTACATAGAGAAGGAGGGGGGAGACACAATAACCTGCTCCCAGCGTCCAGGTTTTCTCGGCCCCTCTCTTTTCTCTGACAAGCAGGAGGTCGTCGTCATCTAACGCTCGTGCGAGATGTTGCAAAGTAAGTCGGGAAGCACTTTGGCTACACTGGTGGCCCCCCGTGTATGTGCGTTGCTCTCGTGGGGACACTGACCTTTTTTCCTTTTTTTTATTCCTCTTCCTAGGCTTCTTGGTTTTCCTTTTCCCACCCCCTCAGCCCAACACACCTCTCGAGAACTAGCACATTGCTACTACAGTCCAACGCGGATGGGAGTGGAGGGCAGGGGAGGGGAGAGAGAAAGGCAAGTTGGCAGGGGTCTCTAAGAGAAAACCAGCTCTCCAATTTGTCGATGGCAACCCGGCCCTGTCTCCGCGCGTGCCGCTGATGTTCTCCTCTTTCAACGGGCAAACAAAAACCGACTTAGCTCCTGACTAGTCTCCAGGACAAGATTGAGATGTTGGGGCAGCCACCGTCGAGATTGGGCAAGATTCCCGATAGTCTCGTTCTTCCACATACAGTACATACTCTGTTCGGACAGGGGAGAAGGGAAGGGAAGCCCAGCACCACCCGCACACACGCTCACGCTACGTACGTGGGCTTTTTGGTGTCATCGTTCTAGGCGCCGCCGCACTCATGACGTGCGTCTGTACTCCCCTGCTTTGACTCTCCGCGCGCCGACATCGATGCAATACAAAAGATGAGGAGTTTTTTGGGGGACATGTTAGCAATGAAAAAGATTTCATGGTGCCACCGGGACGATCCATATAAATGAGCAGGTTATAGTCATCCGCGTCACATGGAGAGTCTCGTGAAGAGAAGTGCCGACTGGGTTTCTCTTATCTTTGTCTCACGAAAGCCATGTCGTGGAATATCTGCCAAATGGTGAGACCTCAGCAACTCATTTGACGATGTGTCTGCATGCAGAACCGTATATGGTAACGGTAATCATGTATGGACTGGCTCGCGACTTGCATCAACGCTCCGCGCAGAGGCCGCTCCTCCTCCTCCTTCCCCCCTCCCGAACGATGGATCTCGCAAATTTCTGTGGGCGATGCATAGGCTTGCAGATGAGAAAAAGTTCTCTGGGAAAGCAATGACAGGCGGGCTAGGATGCATGCACACACCCTCTCGAGCAGCCACCCCTCCCACCCCTCCTCCTCCTCCCAGAGCCTTGGGCGAATGACTGCCATAACCTTCTGTGATCTGCTTCTTGTGCTTGATACACGTAACACATCTTTCCACACTGCATTGCTAGCTGCATGTCTTGGTCAACATCCACGTCTCTGCGTGTTCCCACGGCTCTCTTGTTCAGGTTCACGAGCACGAAACGACTCCGAAGCTGTATCACTCTCTTTGAAGCATAAATAGAACCAGACTGTCGCTTCCTCGCACCACAACTTGGTCCATCATCCTGCACAGACACTTTATGCGTTATAAGCAACCTCTTCTCCATACAAATTCAAGACTATCCTTTCTCTTTTTTTTTTCAACGTCTCGATCCAAGTTTACAATACTCTTCCTTTCTGCCAAAATGAACTACTCAAGCTTTACGTCTAACGGCATGAACTTTGGCTATGAGTCCAATCAGTCCACTTATTACGATAGCCATGGTCAAGGGACCAGAAGCCAATACTATGACTTCACTACGCCTGCCGCAGGCCCTGGGCTACAAAGCGCAATTCATATGCCGGTACGTGGCTCTGAGAAGAACTTGGTCTCGGGGTCAGCTTCGGAGCCTGAAAAACTGACCGTTTTCGATAGTACTTATCTACGCCAGCAAACAACGAATATTTTCAGACTGCTGGATACCCGCCTACTACACCGATACTTCAAGACAGTTATATGATGTACGGCTATGCCCAGCAGCAGCATTTCATACCCCTCAACTTCGGGCCAGATTTGATGCCTACGGAGCCGACCGAAGCGGCCGTGCCGAATGTGCAGCGGCCGTACAGCGGTGTTGCCTTGGGCTTCTCTGCCGGTGCCGTGGCTCCTGTCAGTGCCTCGTTGGAGGCACCGCCTGTCGTGCAACAGCATGCTGTGGAGATGAGCCGGGACCGGTCTTCGTCTTCAACAAGCCGCAGTTCGGCGGGACGATCGGAGACGCAGCGACAACGAAGTGTTCGGCTGCTCTCCGAGGCGAACGAGCGAGGGCGCAGCACCGTGCTGCAGCCACGATCCCCTACCTACAGCACAGTACCAATCTCTACACCGTACAGGTTTCAGATTGGTGTCCCGAAGGGCCAGAGGAGACAGAAGCTTGACAAGAGAACCTGCGGCTACTGCAAAAAGGAGGTGAGCGGAGAGCATGAACTCAACAGACACGAGAAGCTTCTCCATGCCGATGAGGGCCAGAGGTGGGAAATCATCCGGCCCGAAACCAAGAGCCTGCCTCAGGTCTACGACATGAAGAAGCCTCTCAAGGATTGCAAGAACTGCGTCGCGCAAAAGCTGTACGGTGCGAACTACAATGGCGCGGCACACCTACGACGATGCCACTTCATGCCGCAGTCGGACGGCGAGGGGGGCAAGGGCCGTCTGGGCGGCAACAGTGGCGGCGAGTGGCCGCCTATGGGCTATCTGGAGCTGTTTCACATGAAGATTGTCAACGTTCGCCGAGTACGGCTCTCGAACCGCGCGCGAGAGGATGTCTGGATACGAACCGGCGTGGAGCATGATACCAAGCCGCGCAGACACAGCCCGCCGACGCCCGAGAAGCCGCTGGAAGAATGGGAGAAGATATATTACTCGATATACGGCTATCCCAGCGAGTGGCGCGACGCCACCACTCACAACAGCAGCGGCGGCAGCAACAGCAGCAGCATTGGCAGCAGCAGCAGAAGCAGAACCCGCAGGAGCGGTGCCAGACGGGGAAGCACCACCAGTAGAAGCACCACGGACGTCCGAAGGCGCACGAGCCGGGGACATGCCAACAGTTACTATACCGGCAGTCACTACAGCCCCGGCAGCCAGTTGCCGCCGACGCCGGAGATGCCCGAGCCTCATGTCGGCAGCAGCTTTCTCGCAGGGGCGAGCAGCAGCCTTCCCAGCGACGCCTACAACGGTATTGGCATGGGCTTCGCCAGTCCGAACGTCAGTCTCTTCGGATCAGAGCCTATGGAGCTGAATCTCGAAGCGAGCGGATTCTCCGACTAGGGGCGGCAAAGATGCAACACGTCCTCTGCCGAGCTGTTGACTGGGTATTGTCGGTGGGGTTGCACCGCATCGTGCTTGAAGAGGTAACTGTGATACACCAACTGCGTTTTTGTGTTGCCCACGGGTGATTATTCTTTTGTTTTTTTGTTTTGTTTTTTTTTTCTAGTGTCAAGCCGGCCGCAGGCTTTCATGAGCCTGGTTGTTGGGGATGTGTGTCCTGTCACACCCTCCTCCTCGCCCTTTTACTTTGCATCGAATGACATGCCGGCGAGGAGGCCATGTCGCACATGGTACGACCCCCCATGTCCCGTTTATTCTGATTTTATATTTGTTTATTTCTTGATGCCTTAATCCCGTGCTTGTGAGAGTTTGTCGCATCGTGTTTATTTGATAGCTGGCTCAGACGTCCGCGATTTAGAATGGCGTTGTATCACGGGGAGCATTTCCAGGACATGTAACGAATCTAAGTAGATTTTTCATTCGTCTCTTATTTCCGCTTTTTACGAAATAGTGTACACCTCGTGGTGACAATTTGGGAGAGTAGCGGAAAACATGCTATGCAAGCATTGTGTCACGATGACTTTCAGAATGAGGGTTGGGTATAAGCAAGGAAGAACACGGAGACGAGAGATTTGCGTACGGCCACTTTGAGTCCCACGACGGAGTGAATTGGCATGTACCAGAGGCCTTTACGAGATATACGAATGATACAATGAAACTTGGAAGATAAATACGTAAAACAACGCACAAGTGATACAGAAGCGAAAAAAACTGCCGTCTTTTTCGTATTGGCCGCGGGGATCATGCAGGCATCCGCTCGGGAGCAAGACAGCTGTGGGCATGCGTTTGCCCCCTTGATTTTACGATGTGATATGTAGCTTCCCGACGATGCAGCGTCGCTTGCATGTACAGCCAAGACGTTTCGCGGAGAGGTTTCATGGCGTGGTGAGATGTGAGGGTATTTTGCCAGGGACTTGCACTGGGATTCTTTCTATGTCTCTGGTATCCAGAATAATTCTCAGAGTTTCATCTTTAAAAATAGATTCCCTCATATATTTCTGGCATTTTAAAGCAATTTTCTTTTTTACTCCCATTGCACGCCCTTAAGGTTAAAGCTTTCCAGATTAATAAACCGTAAATGATGACCAGGAGAATCTTCTTCCTTTTTCAGTTTAGACTCGTGAAAAAAAAAAGGAAGAAAGGAAAAAAAAAGTAAATTATTATTAGAAGTTCAGAAGCGTAATAATAGCAAACATAGTTACCATGACTTGTTGTAGTCGGGTCGACTGAGATGTGATAATAGGAGGGAGACTGTGAAGGGGGGCGTGGCCCGAGTAATAATAAATGGCGAACGGCACTGACAAAGAAGAACGAGCAACAGGCAACAAACTATAAATCCATCAATCATCCATCCATCTCGATAATTAATCGGAATCTAAACGCCTCGCCTCGCCTCGCCTCGCCTCACCGACATCCGGCGCTGACGATCATTTGTTTTTCCTCTTTTGGTCCATCAGGCACCGACCCCGAAAAGAAGCAAGGAAGAAGAAGGAAATTAGGTTGGTCAGCACTGCAAAAAACTGCAGAAAACAGCCGTCTCCTCCTGTTCCACCCACACACTGGAAGGAGGAGGCTGAAACAGTAGTTTGATGCAAGGCACGACAAGGAAACCATAGCGAGGCGGGATATGCTGCATGCGTATACTCGACCAATCACGAATTTCCAGCTTCTCCGGTTGGATGGTCATCACTTCTCTGTTGGGTCCATGAGCAGGTAATGGGATCATGAACGACGGGGCCCAAGGGATGACTGGAAAGAAAAGCAAAAGAAGAGCAAGACGAGACAACTAAGCAGTGCCTCGGCCCTCTTTCATTTCATTCTTTTTGTTTTCCTTTTTTTTTCTTTTTTTTTTCTGGGTTGCTCTCGTTCTTGTCTCAGAATCTATCCGGATCCATCCTGACCAGCCATGCAAACAAGGCGCCGCAGCCTTCTCAGTGGCCTCGTCATACCACCTCTTCTCGATGCGGCCCTCAGCGATGCCATCCTCGCCAATGGCCGTCTAGTGACAGCCGGAATGGCCGTGGCAGCAGCAGTGACGAACCATCTCCGCCGGCTGCTGGCTCCCGGCGTCGGTCGGTTCTTCTGGGGACGGACCCTGGCGGCGATGCGACTCGCGCGGGCGGCTCCGCACTACTTCATCGAGGAGCAGCTGCGGTGGGCGGCGGCCAGGGGAGACGACGCGGACTGGGCTCTGTGGCTGTTGCACATGTGTGCGCTGTCGGCCGTCGAAGTGCTTCTTCGGCGTCGCCTGGTGTCTTTGGCGGCGCGGAGTGGCGGGAGACACGGGCGGAACCTGGCAGAGGGCAGAGGTAGGAGACCCGGCCGCGCTGTCGGCATGGCAACGGGGACAGATGGACGGGCATCGACGACTGACGACGAGGCGTCGACCTGGCACGCCGACTGCTGCCGCGTCCTGTACATGGCGCTGCGTCTTATGCGCCTCGAGTACGCGTACGCCGAGGCGTGCTGGGCGGCGTCGTGGGTCTACGCGGGCGCTCGCGTGCTCCTTCACGGTACGCCGGCGGAGCGGCGCTTCGCCCGGAAGCTTCTGAGCAATGGCAGCCGCGGGGACTACGGGGGCGGCGGGGTAGCGACGAGGAGGCATTCGCGGAGCCTCCTGCTGGTCGCGGCGCTGCTGCTCTGGTGCGTCTGGCGACGGGTGGTGAGGCCGCTGCACAGATCGCGGCGGCGGCGGGGGATCGCCGTGCTGGCGGTGCTGGCGATCGGTGGTGCGGCCACGGCACACGTGGTGAGGTACGCAAACAAGTACTTTATATGGCTCGAGATGAGCGAGATGCTGCTGACGTGGACGTGGATGGCGTTGGGCGTCGTGCTGGCCGCGGTGTGGTGATGTCTGCGAGCGTACGTAGAATGGGCGTGGGCCTAAAGAATTCAGATTGTAAAGAAGTCTCGACTGCGTAGCAGTGTCTTGTTATATATGTAGTGCTGGATATGGCACGAAGTCATCACGGTGTGTTGAAAAGACCAGTTTTGCTGCAAAGCTACTGAATATCTTGCCGCGGCCAGAAAAGAAAAGAGAAGTAGAAAAAAGGCACATTTTGGGGTATATAGACTGTCGTATCCTCATTTATACATCATGACCAACTTTTCTTGCTCTGCACATCCTCCGTCATCATCATCACCCTCGCGACCTCTTGACTCCGTCCGCCCACTCCTTGGCGCCCTTGACGCCCTCGTGGCCCCTCCTGAACAGGGCCCTCTCCCACTCGTCCAGGCCGCGCAGGAACTCCTCGCCGCCGGCGGTGCCCTCGTCAGCCCGGCGGGCGTGCAGCCCGACGTCGGCGGCACGCAGGACGAAGGCGCGCCGCAGCAGGGCGCCCAGCTCGCGCTCGTCGAACAGGTCCAGCATGCGGACGCAGACGCCGAAGAAGTGCGGGCTCTGGTCGCGCAGGGCGACGGCGCGCGGGTCAGCTTTGAGCGCGGCCACGACGGCGTCGGACAGGCACGGCGGGAGGTTGAGCGTGAGCGGCGCCCGGGCCGCGTCGCTGTCGCCGCCCGAGGACGCGAGGGCGAGCATCTCGGCGAGCCAGAGCGGGAGGAGGAGCGGCGTCCCCGGCTTCAGCCCGTGCGGGTTGTTGTCGAGGTGCCCGAGGTAAGGGGCGTCGAGCTCGAATTGGCAGGGTACTTTCTGTCGGGCAAAGGGAGGCGTGAGTTTTTCGTTGAGTGAAGATGGGAGAGAGGAGGGGGCGAGGGGAGTGGGCGAGGGAGGTGTACTTCTGCTTCGGTCAGAATGGCGTCGATGTCGTAGTAGGACATGATGGATTTCTCAAGCCCGGTTCGTTGCCGGGAGATAATGGTGCTGGAGGGAAGCTGTGGTTGGTTTGTTGTCGGGAGGAAGAGGACAGCGCGTAAAGAGACGCGTCGAGTCTTGGTGGGGGGGGATTTACGAGGGGCTGATACTGTGAGGCCCAAGCAGCACCCTCCCTACACTACGTCATTGTAAGTCCATCATCCTCTTGATGATACCAAGAACGTCGACTCTTGACTCGAATTGATTATCCAAAGAAACGAACAGTTTTGTTTTTATATACTGTGTTGGGGATTTCATCACATCTTTGAGCCAGCCTCGCTGAAATCGGTCTCCAAAGCCCAACAAGCATGAGGAAAGACTACAAGTTTCACCAGACCACGAGAAATCGGGCATCATGACAGATCTCGGTAGTATATGCTACCCAAGATGGCTCCATAGTCAGTATGCACAGATTCTTTATTCAAGATGATGTTGCCCTAAGCATAAAACAATAACCCTGTACGCCACTGCGATACCGCAGCCCTCCTTGTAGTGTACACCAAACGCCTATAGCCAAAGCCCAAAAGAAAAAAAAAACAACCGACTACGCCTTTTCAAATGTACTATTGTTTGATGCAGCTCATCCTTATCCACGGATGATTCATGACTTCCTTCAGCGGTAGCCGTCGTGTGGGATCTAAATCCAACAGCTACATCAACGTCAGCCAGCCGCACCAGCGTTCGAACACATGCGTCGCGGGGCACCACATACCGAATGCACAAAATCCTTCGCTTCGGACGGGATCCACGCCGGCAGGGGCTTCATGTCCCCCGCCACGATCCTGCGCTTCGTCCGCGACGGCTCGTCGTCAAAGGGCGCCTCGCCCGTAAGGAACTCGTACGTCAGCACGCCGAGCGTCCACTGGTCCACGGCGCGCGTGTACGAGACCCTGCGCTGGCCGACGAGCATCTCGGGCGGTAGGTAGTCGAGGGTGCCGCAGATGGTCTGCCGGCGGTTCCCCGGCGCGTACACGCTGTAGCCAAAGTCGGCCAGCTTGAGCTCGCCGCGCAGGCCGACGAGGATGTTCTCGGGCTTGAGGTCGCGGTGCATGACGCTCTTGCCGTGCAGGTACGCGAGCGACTGCCCGACCTGCGCCGCGTACCGGGCCGAGCGCCGCGGCGAGAACCGGCCCGCCCGCCGCAGCGACTTGTACAGCTCCCCGCCCGCCGCGAACTCCTGGATGATGAAGATGCGCCGCGCGTCGTGGAACCACCCGTGGAAGCCAATCACCGCCGGGTGCCGCAGCCGGCTGTGCACCTCGATCTCCCGCCGCACGTGCGCCTCGGCGCCCTCCGCCCGCACCTCGTCCTTGTGCAGCACCTTGAGCGCGCAGATGTACCCCGACGCCCGGTGCCGAACCAGGTACACCCGCCCAAACTTGCCCCGGCCGAGCGGTTTGCCGATTTCGAAAAGTCCGAGGTGCAGCCTGGGCCGGTTCTCGGTCGTCGCCGCCGCCGCCGCCGTCGTGGCTGGCATCGTCAGTATCTGGGGTGGTGGTGGTGCCGGTGCCGGTGCCGCCGTCGCCGCCGCCGCCGGAACGCATGCCGTCTTGATCTTGGTAGCACCAGAGGCGAAAGCCTGGCTCGGCCGTATCGGTCGCTTGGCGCAGAGCTGCCTGCGGTATGTCGAGTCGTCCAGCGGCCGCACCTTGGCAAAGAGCGTGGCGGCTTTGGGCTGCATAATCATTGTCGCCATGATGCCGGTTCTTTGCGGACCCGCGGCTGACTCTTGCGGCTGCTTCTCTCCAACGTCGATCCGAGAAACAGGGACTCCCCGCTGTTTCCAAGAGACGTCTGCTTTTTCCTTTGGTTTGGTCTATAAAAAAGATGCTTCATGTAAGGCCCAACGACGGTCCGCTTGTGCCTGTTGGTGAAGAGACGGTGAGGTGGGGGTTGCCACAGTAACGCCGGCAGCGTATAAGCGCCTGCTGGGAGCACGGCGGCTACCAGAGGTCGTCCTCTTCTGAGGAGAAGAATAGTTATTTAGGTTGTTTATTGTTTCAATGTAATTTTGTTTTAATTCTGAAATTTATCTATTTGTTTTTTTTTTGTCTCGATAATTGCATGTATTGTTTAGGTTTCATTATGTTGCTCTGGTCGCGGATAAACATAGCAATTTGTGGAAGACAAAGTGTTGAAGGAAGAGCCACTCTCACACTACTAACTCTAGAGCTTACCCTTAGATCAGATCTAAAGAGCGACTCCGACATGAAGCCAACGATAAGAAATATCGGACACATCTTCGGTGGCCGCTCGGCCGTAGAGTCGGGGAGCGGACAGGCGACCAACTAAACATACAAGTTAACCATGCGGCACTACCTACCCTACAGAACAGCCTCTGTAGTTAGCACCTCGCCCATCCAACAAGTCGCCGGCATTTCGGCCCCACGGTAACTATGACGACAGGCTGAGCTCAGCTAACAATCCCCGGCTCCGCTCTTCGAGAGCGAATCAGCTTCTGGTTAATAATTCCCAGGATATCGCTCGGCTGTCCGAATCGCCGGTTCTCGACCTCGTCAAGTTCTCGGCTCTGGATAGCATCATCAGAAAATTTGGTAAGAATATATATCCTTTAAGCTGCACTCATCAATCGTCCCATCCAGCTTCACGATTCCTGCGTCTTTCCCCATCACGATTCCTGGCTCAAGTTGGCTTGTGACTGCCGCAGGTACGCTCAACATGACGTCTCTTGAACAAAGCTGACCATCGGGCCTAATTAGAACCCGAAGTTGAACGCGAAACGCACATCATGGCATCTGTACTTTTCCGCACGACTCCCGCCGTCCGCGCCGGCCTCCGTGCCGCCTCGAAGCCTGCCGCCGCCATGGTCTCGACTAGCTTCGTTCGCGGCAAGGCCACATTACCCGACTTGCCATGTAAGAAACAGCCTGTCAGTTGACGCATCATTCTGCATCATGAATTGAGTGTTCACGACGTGCGGCCATGTGTCCTATATTGATCCTCTTGCCTAGACGACTACGGCGCACTCGAGCCAGCCATCTCTGGTCAGATCATGGAGCTTCATCATAGCAAGCATCACCAGACGTACGTCAACGGCTTCAATGCAGCCGTCGAGGCGCTTTCCGAGGCTCAGGCCAAGGGAGACGCACAGGCTGCCGCTGCGCAAGCTCCTATGATCAACTTTCACGGTGGTGGCCACGTCAACCACTCACTCTTCTGGGAGAACCTGGCGCCTAACAGCAAAGGCGGTGGTGGTGAGCCCTCTGGGAAGCTATCTGTACGTCCTACTCAAAGAAAAGAAAGCGTTGCGCCCGCACTCTACTCCTACTGACCGATGAAATACGAGATAGACTGCAATTAGCAAGGACTTTGGCTCCTTCGACAACCTCAAGAAGCAGACCAACGCCGCTCTTGCAGGTATCCAGGGCTCTGGTTGGGCCTGGCTAGTCAAGGACAAGACCTCTGGCACGCTCAGCATCGTCACACGCGCGAACCAGGACCCGATCTCCGGCAACCTCGTGCCCTTGATGGGTATTGATGCCTGGGAGCACGCCTACTACCTGCAGTACCAGAATCGCAAGGCCGAGTACTTCAGTGCGATTTGGGATGTCATCAACTGGAACACGGTCGCCAAGCGATTTGAGAAATGAACAACGATGCACTCGAGGAGAGAGGCAGCCCGCGCGAGAAATGTATGACGACGGAGCCATGCCAATGACAATGTAACAAGATGATCAGCCTAGGAGCATCAGTGTACCAAAAGAAGAAGTTCATTTTTTAAAGGTGTCTGTTATCTGACGCAGCATTAGAGAGTTGCAGATGAAGCCGCGCAGGCAGGCCGCCCGACGCGACCATGGAATTTCCCACAACTGAGAGAGGCTGGCGATAGGTTAGAATTTTTTTAAAAAAGGCGCGAGGATTCATATTTATTTCTTTGCCGACATTATGAAATTGCATATTACAAGTCACCTTGAATGCCCCATAGCCAATATGCGCATCTACACATGCTGTCTCAAACTACCCAATAAAATGACGGATGCGAGTGTTTCAGCTGATGCGTCGGTCTCCGAGAGACCTGTTCGACCTCCGACCTCCTTTCCCCTCATACTGCACAGGTCCATCCCTCCACGCCAGCAAGCAGTCGCATCAACGCTATGCAGATAGAACGGTACGGCCACCGCCAGAATGATCATTTCGTGCCTGCACACTCTTGCCTTCGCCGCCCTGGCATTGCTCCCGGCTCAGGCCAGCAACGGCGACACTCTTCACCCGAGCATTGATAGCGCCCGCGCCAGAGCACATCCAATCTTCAGGGCCATCAACAATGCCGGGAGACAATGGGGCTCTGCCATGAACCACAATGGCTTCGGCTTCTTTCCCGCCGTCATCCCGGCAGGCACGGTGCTCTACCACGGCAGCGGCGGCGAGGAGAGACCGACCACCTTTGAGTGGCTTGCCTTTGAGATTGAACACGCCGAGGCATTTGCCCGGACCATTCATCATTCTCTGGAGGCCGATGGGGATGCCGCAAGGAGCCGCACATATCAGGAGGACGGGGTTCCACACGCGCAAAGGATAATCGGACCGGATCAAGATCGAGAGAGGCCGCAAAGATGGATCGAACCTGGCTACCTGCACACATATCAGGCAACAAAGGACCTGCACGCCCTGTATCTTGACGGCATGGCTGCTGGGAAGACCGACCTTGGCACCATGGACGCAGAGCTGTACGTCTTGTACGGCGCCGCCATCGAGGGATTCGAAGATATCAATTATGGCGAGTATAAGCGGGCAGCGAGTATATGCGGCAACATCACACAGTGGGGGTACGATGGCTTCATTCGCATGGAGGTCGGCTATGAATATGTGCACTGCGACTTTTCAAGAGATGTCGCAACCGTTTCCGTTACACCTCAATACTGGCAGGACGAAGTGATCAGCACATCCAGCATGACCTTTTTCCAGTGGATTCGAGCAATTACCGAAAATTATGACGGAGTAGGCGAGGACAGAATGCGGATTGATTATTCTTCCATGGTATCCGGCCTGTTTTATCCCATCAATATCACAACTCTGGATCCTCAGCGGCCGGACCTCATGCGTCTGGCCACTGCTGGCCTCGAGGACCTGCAGAAACTCAAGGTTGAACTCCAACGCGTCAGTCGAGAGCCCCGCCGCTTTGTCGTGAATTGGCAGTCAGTAACGAACAACATTATCCGTCGTTATGGGAGCAGGCTGGCTTTCATGATGGCGCCCAACATTACGCAAGAGTATCTTGTCGACGAATTAGAAGCGGCGGCGCGCACCCATCTGGTGAGGCCAGTCCCGCGAGACACGAGGGCTCCCCTCAGCCGTGAAGTGATCGAAACTTCTATTCAGAAGTGCGTCAACGAGTCATTGCTGCCTGCAGAACTGAAACGACCTGGCTGGTCCCGGGAGGATCATCTCATTGCGGCCGCTCTAGGTGTTGTCATGGAGGATATCTGCACTACTATTATCGAATCCTACAATCGTCTTCGCACAGCGTTGAGAGAGGATGAGTCGGTCGCGGCTGTGCTGAGGTGGGATGACCCTGCGAGCCACTTCAGTAGGGCAGCAAAAGAAGCGCACAAGAACATACAGACTCTTACCAGAAACCTGGACTGGAGCCAGTGGAAGCAGCTCCAGCCGTGTCCTGCAGATGAGGTGCTGTTCACCATCATGTGGCCCTTTGGAAATGAAGAAGACTACTTCCACCCGGGCTGTCAACCGATATCGGCCATCACCTACAAAAGGGACTCCTACTTTAGGAATCACTGGCCTGGCCGCTGGTCGGAGCGGCCAGTCTACGCAGACAACTCTGCCGTCACGGCTGGAGTGCCTCCCATTGCTCCTATAGCTGAGCCTAGCAATGGATTTGAGAGCACTGAATTATAATGCAAAACGCGTTGGCAAATTCCTGCGCCTACCTAACGCTGTCCGCAACTTCTCATCAGCCGGAGCTGCTCTTGGCCGCGATCTGTGAGATGATTCAGTCACTTATTTCGAGGCTCGAGGTTGTCACACCGAATTCGCAAGACAAGCATTTGTAGATACCGTCAGCATGGTATGATTCCCAGTCACACAACAACCGTCCCCACAGTGCTTTGCATGCCTAGCGAAAGATACGGGCGGGTGCCGACATGTTCTATCCGAATTCGAGGCATTTCGCTTCTTAGCGAGCCATCCACTGGATGTGATCTTCAGTGAAGGAGGCCATCCGCTGCGCCGAAGCAGAGTGCTTACTGCCCGCTGCTCTCGGAGTGGCGCCACATGAGACACGGTGCGACAAATCGGCGCATCTGCCCCCCTTGAACGTGTATGAGCCCAGTATGGCGCCTCGCGCGAGTTGGTACCTTGTCGAGGCAGTCACGGAGAGTCATGGTCTCGCCAGATTAAGCCAGCCTTCTTTCCAGCGCAGCCGGCCGATCTGAGCGGGAAGAGATGCATCGCGCAGCATGCGGCACAACCATTCGCGTTCTAGCTCTCTATTTTCTTTTATTTCCCAGAATTTTTATTTCCTGTTGTAGGGATGCCGCTGGACAATGTACTCGAGTACTTTGTATTCGTAGAATGACTTCACTATCCTGGTCGAACAATGTTGGTTCGGCGTCCTTCTTCATAAACACCCACCTGCCTGTCTTGCTTCGACCGCTCGAATCCATGTGTGCTGAGTAGGCCTTCTTTCTTCTGTCATCTTGACCGTGGTTCACTTGTCATGATGCCGGAAAGCGTGATCAGAAAAGCTTGCGATCGCTGTCACCGCCACAAGCTGGGTTGCAAGCGAATCGGCGACGGCATTTGCGAGCGCTGCGTGAGAATGAGCGCCGAATGCAGATATAGTCCTTCGCTCCGGTACAGAAAGCAAACCGAGCGGCTCGGTCAGTCTGCTGGCTCTCCTTCCGGCCAGCTCCAAGCACATCACAATGAGCAGTTTCAGCATTCACACCAACATTGGTCTCACCGAAATGACGCCAATCTATCACATCAGAACTTGCTACCGCAAGCAGGAATCAACAATCTGCTGGCGGCACCGCCAACCACGATGCAACCCCTTTCGCAACCCCCACAGCAGTACCAACAACAAGCTTTCGTTGTCGGGGATGACGGGGACATGCGCTCACCGAAAAGGCGGCGAACGGACGGTGAGCGTCCTGTCCAACATGACCCGGGTACGTGCTGTGAAGCTGCCCCCCCCCCCCCCCCCCCCTCCCCTTCCCTTACGTACCACCCTGACACCATTGCCAATTTGTCTCTGCGATGGGATTGGATGTTGATCATTCTGGAAGCATTTCCGTTATCAGCAATGATTGCGACTGAGGTACCGGTCGTACAGACCCCGATGATGAGTGAGCCCTGTCCGGCCCTCGGAATGGGAGTTTTTGACGCCGACCTTGAACATCTTGAATTTACGAGTTCAACTCAATCAGTATGGCCACCTCACCCTTTATTACCAGCTCCGACTCCCGGTGAGCTCGACAATGGTCTTTCTTTTCAATCAACATTTGGAAACACATGGGACGGACAGTTACACGGGGCAGCACAGCAGCGTCAGCAACTGCCGCCACTTCCCGTTCCGCTTGACGGATATCAGCTGTCCCAAGTTGCGACGCAATCTTTAGTGGTACCAGACCAGACCACTGCAGACTCTTCGGTCTTTTCACCTAGATATCAGCACCAGAGTCAGCAAAATATCCATTGCCAGATCCAAATTCCGAGTCAGTACCAACCTCAGTACCTGCCTCATCTTCAGTCCGTGCAGCAGCCTCGGGCACAGGTACAACATCAACACCAACCACAACAGCATTCGGGGCCGTGGCAGTCACAGAACCGGGCACGGCGGCAACATCGACATCAACAGCAGCGTACAGCACTGGTCGCCGCCGACCATCGACAACTGGAAGACTCGTCGCCAATACTATACGATTTACTTTTCCCACCGCAGCGCAAACCTCGCTCGAAAGACACGCGCTTCACCATACGAGACCATAGAGCCGACTTGTTGGCCGAGCAGAAACCCCTGACCGTAGTCATGGAGCAGTCATTCCACATCCACGCGCGACTGGGCGCGCTGTCGACATGCTTGACCCGGCTCGAATGCGACGTGGAGTATGGCGTCTCCGCGGACGACAGGCCCAACGAGTTCACCGTGGAGGAGCTGTACCGTCACGCGCACTACATTGCCGACGCTTTCGAGCGGGTGGCAGCGACGAGACGCGGCCTCGGCGGCGTGGGCATTCCAATGGCGCCGACGCCGACGGTCGACCCCACGGATCCCGCCAACAGCATGATCGCGCTGTCGCTCTACGTGCGGCTGCTGGACATCTTCCAGCGCGTGTTCGCCGTGGTCAGCTCGCTGCTGGCGCGGGCGGACCCGAAGAGGGACGACACCTTCCCGGCGTGGCTGCTGCCGGAGATGAACATCGGCGCGGCGGCCATCGACGCGCACCCGGCGTTCCACATGTCGCTGACGGTGCAGCTGGCGATGCAGATCCTGCACCGGCTGCGGGAGGCGACGACGGTGATGGGGCTGGGCCGGCCGAGCGCCGGCGCCGGCAGCATGGTCAGCGTCGGGGGCGGGTTCGAGGGGAGCGTCTTGTCGCTGACGAATGTGGTGAACGTGTCGTTCAACGCGATACGGCTCCAGGAGGAGGCGCTGAGCAAGCGCCTGGCGGAGCTCAAGTGCGAGCTGGATGACTTCATGGATACCATGGATGCGATTGATGCGCAGGCGTCGAGCAGCGATGAGGAGTAGGCGGAAAGGGCGTCGTTCCTGTCGTGAGGGAGGCTGCGTCGAGTAGGCAGTTTGGAACTGCAATAATATATTGAACTTGCTAGTGCTGCCATGACTGTCTTTTGATGCCAGAGTGTCGAAAGAACCAACGCTCTTAAGTACGGCGTGCAACGTATTACATGGCCAAGAGGACTGCGACCCTTAATCGTCCATCCTTTCTCCCCTGACCGCCATACATACGTTCACAGCAGCCTCCTTTAAAACTCCTCGCCAACTTCCTCTGCTCGCCAAGCACAGCACGCACGCGCGGGCCACCCTAAACCCACAACCTTCCTTGGCCGTGCCGGGGAACCAACAAACCGCACGTCGTGTCGCCTCCCGCAGAGGCCACCACCTCCTCCGCGACCTTTACCCAGGAGGTTGGGAGCGAGACGCCGCCGCCACCAGCCAAGTCTTGACATAGCTTGAAGCTATCAATATCCAACCAAGACAAGTAGTCTATACGCGTAAAGCTCGCCAGGACTGAGACCATACATATCTGCTTTTCCCCGGGGTTGGCCGCGTCACGCGTATCGCGCTGACCTTTGCTTCGGGCATGACTCCTCCCAAACCGCCCCGGAGGACAATTTATCCATCTCCTACCAACCCTTCTGATTCACGAAGCAAAAACACCACGTGGGGTCGGGGAGTGGGGTCCGGGCTTTCCGGCTGTAATCTCCCCCGGCTCGGCGGCGTCTGATTGTCAGCCCGGGCGTTTGGCAGCTCCTGTGAAAAGCCGTATAAGAAACGGCGACGAATACTCCCCCTCTTGACAGCTTTGATAACCACCCCATCTATAGATCCGTTTCCATCAGGGCGCCGGATGCCGGCTTCGTCCGAGAGTGGGAAAACAAGCCCAAACGTTGACATATACACCAGAAGCAAGAAACTTCGGTGATTGTCAAACCTAATTCATCTCCGTTTTGCCTTTCTCGTCCAAGGTCCCCCTCCCAAGTCCGGCGACCCTAGCCCCACACGGATATACGTGGATCGCACGAGGTCCCCGAATTGCTCGCCGAACATCCTGCCACAGCAGCCAAGGGGTATCTCGGAAACACCATTTCCTTGCGACGCGTTTTACAGAAGGAACGGCACACAAAGAGAATTTTTAGAAACAATGCCGATGGCTGGCCATGCGCCATAAGGCCTCCCTACCCAACTGCCGAGAGCGCGCGAAGGCGAGTTCAGAGCCTCTCTGGCGTCGCGGATTAGGCCTTGAGAAGGGCATCTCGGCCCCTTTCCGAGGATCTTGAGAGCGGAAGGACTTGTTCCATCATCGATTCAGATGGCTTTGTATAACTAGACGTGCCATGCCTTGTGGCATCACCATCGTCTTCTAGAGCCCCGTGTTTTTGAGTTTTTTTTTCTCTCTTTCTTTCTTTGCCACGCTATTCGCGTTGTTTTGTCTCACTTTCTCGTCTCTACTTCTTCAGACGAGACGAAGAACCGAATATTGTCTGCAAAGCCCCTTGTAGTTCTCTCACGATTGTGAACCATGGAGACTCTGCAGAGCTATGCCAAGATGATGCTGAATGGGCCGGCTGTGCCGATCGTCTTTACGATTGGCATGCTGCTGATGGCCCGGTTTGCCCTTCGCTTCTATCGTCATCGTCGTTTTTTTCGAAACTTGGTGAGCCTACTTTCCCTTTCCTCATTTCTGCTCATAACCGACTGTTGGGGGAAAAAAATATGCAGCCCGGTCCTCCTCACTCCTTCATATGGGGCCACCTCGCCGTCCTGGGCCCCATCGTCAAGCTCTTCCCGCGTATGACTCACATCCAGTCGACTATGACCGAGCTGCGGCTCAGACATAAGCTGGACGGCGTCTTCTACCTCGATCTCTGGCCGCTCTCCTGGCCGCAGGTCGTCCTCGTCGACCCGTCCGCCGTCGAGAAGGTCCTGGTCCGGCAGAACCTGGACTCACATGAGGCGGTTGTCGACTTCTTCGCGCCCATCACCGGCCGCGAACACGTCCTCGCCGCCACCGGCGCCGTCTGGAAGTCCCTCCACAAGCTCATGTTGCCCGCCTTCTCGCTTGCCAACATCCGCGGCATCACGAGCGCCGTCATTGCCGAGGAGAGCGGGCCGCTCTGCGCGACGCTCCGTCGCCTAGCCGCCAGCGGCGAGGTCTTCAGCCTCGAGGATGTCATGGCCAGGTTCACGTTCGACGTCGCCGCCCGCGCCATCTTCAACACCAGACTGTACGCGCAGACGGCGGAGAGCCCACTCTATAGGGACTTCTCCGAGCTCATCACCGCTGCGGACCGGGGGGCCGCAGCGACGTCGTCTCCGCTGAAGCGGGTGAACCCCATCAGGATCTTTGGCGTGTGGTGGAGGACGAGGCAGCTTGCTCGCCGACTGCAGCCGGTCCTGGAACGTCTCATTAGAGATCGCTTCGAGGTCGTCAAGAAACAAAAGGAGACGCCTGCCGCTGGTGTGGTACCGGGCCAGACTGGGCTTTCCAGCATTCTGGACCTGATTTTGAGGGAAAAGGTCGGCCAAGATGGAAAGCATGGGCCCGACCTAACTAAACGGGATATATCAGTACTGATATCAAAGTAAGCTTTTGCCTGGCCTCATTGTACCTCATCATCCTTCGCTGGCACATGAGGCTGAGCTTTGTTTTCACGGATTGCTAAAATAAAAACCCAATGTCCAGTATCAAGATGCTTCTTTTCGCCGGCCATGGTACGACCACCGACACAATTTGTGTAAGTGACTTAAGCCACGCCTCACTACTCTTCGGCGTGCACCATGCTGACAAGTCTCACTTGTGAAATGAACAATACAGTTTGCTCACATGCTGCTGTCGAAATGGGCCAAGGAGAAGCAAGCCCTGCGCGCCGAGCACGACAAAGTATTTGGCACGACCCGCGAATCGACCATCCAGGCCATCACTTCTACACCCGGGTTGCTCCAGTCGCTTCCATACACAGATGCCGTTATCAAAGAGACCCTACGTCTCTTCCCAGTAGGCGGTTCTATCCGCAGTGCCCCGGCTGGCGTGACGTTGAGCCATGACGGCCGTGACTATCCCCTTGGCAACATACTCATCCAGGCAAACGTGCAAGATATTCACTACAACGCAAAATACTTTCCCGATCCTACAACATTCCGGCCTGAGCGATGGCTGTCGGACGAGAACCCGAAATCGTTTTTTCTTGCCTTTGGCAAGGGGCAGAGATCGTGTCTGGGGATGACGCTGGCAATGAATGAGATGAGGGCCGTCCTTGTCCTGACAGCTAGGTTTTTCGACTTTGAGTGCGCTGACCTGAGGCCCAACGAGACGCCTCGCTGCCAATATTCGAATCTGGACCGCATCTTTGGCGACAATGCGTTCCAAATTCAGGGTGCAGAGGCTAAGCCTAGAGATGGCATGATGATGACGGTGAGCGAGGTTTGCGCCTAGACGCCTTAATTTCTCGGCCGTGCAATTGTGCTCTGCCACCTGTACTTCCCAATGGGTTAGATGTGGTCTTGGAATTGTCCTGTAGCATGGAAAGAGCTCTGTCGAATCGTAGCAGGGCATCTTATAGGCGAGTCGTGCAACTGTTGGCGCACGGCCATTTGTCCTAGATATATATTGGCTTGCACTCAAATTTGACGATGATTTGGAATGAATGACCGGAACCATTGTGACAGCGACATTAGTAACCCGCGAGCTTACGGGAACATCGTCGATGGTAGGACTGCTGACAACATGGTAATCAAGTTCGGCCCATCATGGGATTGCGAGAATTGATTCCACGGGAACTCTCCATCAAAGAGCTCTGTCATCGATTGACCCGGCGCTAGACGGCCAGACGTGGCGCTGTCCGCAACCTTGGGGAGGAGTTCCTGCAGCCGTTTTGTCAGTGTTTCCGAATCTGGTTGTTGAACCGTCTCTCTCGGTACATGGATTGCTTCAAGTTTCGAAAATGAGTGTAGCACATGGCGCGGATGCGTATATAAAGCATTAATACTATTGGCGTCGTCTTTGCTGGCCATCGCAGTTGGTCACTCTCAACAGTCACTGTTGCGTGTGGACAACTTGGACGCAATGACAGCAAACAAAAGATCTGATCTGCCGTTGCGGGTTTCTGCGGCTCTTATTGATGTCGTCTTTTCAAACACTTCGCTGGTCAAACAGGGCTCCCGACAAGGAGCTTAACGCCAACAAGGCGGCTACGTACATTTTCATCCTACAAGAAACTCAGTGTAGACCCGATACCAGTCTTTATGATGATGGATGGCTGGTGGAAAGGCGTAGACGTCCTGACGACACCCGTCGGCTTGGCTAAAAGCCTCGTCCTACCAATGCTGAGGCGCGGAACGCCATTAGCAACATACCTACACAAGGCAATTTCGCGAGCGGCCAGTAGCGCCAGTGTCTGACCGTCAAGAACATGTCAGCCGGTGTGCTTTACAAGACCACGAAGTGCGTCGACCACTGGTCTGGGATATGCTACCGCTGCTACCGCTGTATGTATCTATACTCTTCTCTGATGTATGTATGGTCATGACTGCATGCCAGCCAAGACCTTTTAGTGTACTCATGTCGAGCGTCATGTAAGAGGCGACAAGATCGAGTATAGCTCTCGAAACAAGATATAGAGGTCGAGGTCAATTCGTAGGTGCTGGACTCAGACAGCAAGGGCAAAATTTTTTGCCAAGCCACATCAGTAATGAGCATCATACTCGACAGACTTGGAGGATCAAATGTGCATCGACCCATCACCAAAAAGGGCATGTTGCATCTTTGCCCATCAAGCAGAAATTCTTGACTTTTATAGGCGAGTATCCACAGTGGGACCTGATGACGGTGAATGAGGGTAAAGAAGGGCGTCGAATGGATCAAGGCGGCATGCATGCATCGTGAAAACTTGTCGGTCAGTGGGAAAAGAGTTTTCTTCTCCACTGCAAGCAACATGGCTTGGCAGTACGTGATTGGGGAAAGAGGATCGAGGCAGAGCTGCATTAATGACATGAATCCATGTCAATAATAGAGGACTGCAAACCAGGTCCGTTCCAGTTTGTCGGGTGTTGCGGATTTTCCTCTAGCTGCAAGCCTTCATTTTAGCTGCAGAAGCACTTGCGTGCATGGCGCCGTCGTGTCAATCGCCATGGACGAGTAGGCAGGGCCATGGAAGCCAGGATAGACTGGATCTTAACCGGCCCTTTCTTTTGATTGAAACTCGTTGCATTGGCGCCGGGCTCGGCTCGGCGGCGTTGTCTGGTTCAGGCCGTGAGGCTCTGGCCCCCTGGTTTCAAGCTGGTGCGGTTGTGCCTGTGCCGTGTGCCCCATCGATATGCATTTGCATGGGGCTTTCAGAACAAGACCCGTGTATTTTTACGGTACGTATGGGGATCATATTGGTATGGATATGCCTTTGCGAGATGGCGGGCCATTAATTACCGGCTGCACATTGAAGTGAGTGCGTGGGGGCCAGTTTCGCTGCCGCCGTCGACCTTCCTTGATCAAGTATACGGCGATGATAATGAGAAAGTACGCATGCGCGGCTTCGGTAGCTACCGAGCAAAGATACAGCGAGTCAGGCAGGCGCATGGGATGAAATATCGGTGAATAATGGTCTCTACGGCACATTGCCTTTGTCGGACGAGTATAATATTACCGACAAAAAGAGACGGCCAGTCCCGGAGACCCACGCAGCCAGTCAATCAGTCGGTGGACAACGGCGGTGGGAGTCGTCAAGACTATCCGTACTGTGCGGTGAAGTGGTTGTAGTGCTGGAGGGAGTTGTCCGAGGTCTGCCGCGCTGGAGAGATGTTGTGCCACATCAGCCAACCTTGTTTGGTTATGCTTTCTTGCTCTCCTCTCCGTCTCTCGGCAGTTGACGCTAATTTGACGCCCTCATCAGACCGATGTCTTTTGCGACATCTCCAGATGAAGAAAAAACACGGGTAGAATCTTCAAGAGTCTTGGCGCAAAATGTACTGTACGTTTGCCTGTTTCTCGTTCTCCAGTGATGGGCGGTGCCATCGGCTTTCGGTCAGCAGATAGCCCTTCGGGATCCCTCATATTAGCTCCCGGTGCGTCGACGACCTTGGGGGCGCACCAAAGGGATGACCGCTTTCGGAACGCTTCTTCTCGTCACGGGGCCATTTTCATTTCCGTGTCCAGCAAAGTTGCGCGAAATGAGAAGAGAGACAGACACTTTGAGGGTGCTCAAAACTGACAGCTCAGCCCTGACCGTGGTCGAGATCAAGAGGGGCGGAGGGGACTGGCTAGGCAGAGGTTTTTTCTTCTTCTTTTTCTTTCCTCTTTCGCTCGCCTCCGAATGCATATTTATCGGCCATATTGTATACGCGCAGATTAGACGCTGATGACTGGTCCGTTCCATTTGGAGACTTTGTCGACATGGATGAGAAAAAAAAGAGGGCAGAGGATGAAGAAAAATTATGGGGCTCGAATACAAAGTTTCAACGGTTTCTCGTAAGCTTGTCTATTCGGATGAGCATCATGACGATGACGCCTGTGATCTTCTCAGGGCCATGGGCATGGCAGGCATCGTATGATGGTTTTTTTGTTTGAATCGTCGGCAGCAGCATCCACGGGAGGGGTAGCCCAGTCGTTGGGCATGGGTATCGAGGCAGATCAGTGATTGGAGTATTGAATAGGGAAAATAGAATATGCATGCATGCATAGCATGCTGATGAGTGCGTGCATGCCATGCCTGCTCTGTTGTTGTGGCTGTGATTTTAGTGTTGGGCGCGTACAGGCACGGCACTTGGAAGCCCAGCCGCAGAAGCTGCAAAACCAGGAAGATTAGGACCTTTCTTCGTAATTCGTGTCAGAGGGCATAGGTGAAGACTACTTCTTTTCGTTTGTTTGTCGACTGTTTCATTCGCAACCAGGGGTTTTTCTCTTTTTTTTTTTTTTTTCGTTTTTTTCTTCTTCTTTCTTTTCTTCTTTCTTTCCTCGTCTTGGGCGGGCATTGATTGTTCCTCATTTCGAAAAGTGGTACAGGGCCTCTCTACTGCTGAAGAGGGGCAGGGGCGGCTGGCACCACAGATCAATATGCAGCAGTCTTCTTCTGGACACTTTGGGCCCTGCAATGGCTATCATGGAGATCTGGTCAGCAAGGACATAGTCTGTAAACCCATACGTACCCATAAACATGTGACAATATATCATCTGAGTGAGCTCGTGTCGAGGCCGATTCAGAAGAGCAGCTTTCCTCCGAAGACATATATCCGTCGGTACGTACGAGGTGCAAACGCAAACAGAAGACAAAGACGGGAATAACGGCAAAGACGGGAATAACGGCAAAGACGGGTCGGGGTCTGGTAAAGTGACGTGACCCGAACGGAAATGGGGGCGGTTTACTGTATGTACGTACATTGATTCGTACTGTACGTTGGCCCCGTCGCTCCTCTGGCGAAAGTACCTGCTGTGAGGGATTCATATGCAAAAGGTACCTATGTATGTACAGCATGACTAACACCAGAAGGATCAGAAGAAACGCCTCATTCCTCTCCAAACAAAGAAAAAAACACTTTACACTTTACAGGGCCGCCCTCTCGCAACGATGCCAGCCTGCAGGCGGTAAGAAAGCTTGTTTTTTAGCATCCTGCAGCCAACTGTACCCCAGCTATGGGGTGTTTTAAAGGATGTGCTGAGAAAGCACCTTCTTTTCTCATTCTTCTTTTTTTTTCTTCCCATAAATCAACATCTGTTTTTACTTGGCGGGGTCGTTTTTTGTACTTGTGAAAGCCGCCTTCGCGTTGTAGATTCTTTCAGGAAATAAGAGACGTTGTTTCTATAAGCGAGAGGGCATGTTGGCGGGCTACAAAGCCAATGCATGACACAACTTGGCAAGAAGAGTAAGAACAGGCGAGCATAAAAATGAGGTTGATTAACCAAGTGCATGAGCATAATGCAAAATATATTTTGATTGGGAATAAATAATTTCAATTATTTTAAATAAAATACCAGACATATTTTATATATATACATGACGAATGAGAAAAGAGAGAGAGAGAAAAAAAGATGCGATTTAGCCGACAACGGGGTGAGAGGGGGGGTGGGATGACCAAAGCTTAGGTACAGCAGCACGTGCCTCTGCGCTGTACGAGCGGTATCTTCAGCATCCGTGTGCTACAGTGCCAATGCGCAGAGGTCTTGTTGCGGGGAAGAATGAACAGTCCCTCTCTCATCGACGACAACTTTTTTTTTTTCTTTCTTGTTCCAATTATTTCTTGTTCTCTTCCTATCTAGCGCAGGGTCAAGGCACACAGATGCGCAACCGTCGCAGATTATTGTCCGCTGGAAACCCCGAGTTTGGGGCGTGCACAAGGAAAAGATGAAAGAAGGGCAGGGCCAGGCAGACAGACAAGAAAGTCTGGAACTCGGGCTTGAACAGAAAGGCCAAGACTGTGTGTGTGTGCTGCCCCCCTCCCCTGGTCGACCCGGCAAAGTCCGCCATTTTATTTTATTTTATTTTATTTTTTCATTTTGATTTTTCTTCTTCATCTTCTCTCATCTTCTTCTTTATTACTGGTTCCTCGACGATTTTGTTGTCGACGGCTTGCTTCTTGTTCCCGAAGAGATTTTCCCTCTGCACCTTGTGGCCCCCCCGTCATCCGAGGTAGAATGGACTCTTATAGGAAATCTCCGCGAGACATTCAGATGAGAATATTAAGAAGAATATCTTTTTTGAGACATTTGGGTTATTGGGCTTCTTTGGGCTTGATCCCGATTTTTTGATTTATTTTTTTTGTTAATTTTTTTTAAATCTTTTTTTTTTTTTTTTATCAACAGCCCTTCCAGTCTGAGAC